>OMNW01031421.1:0-19542 GCA_900303245.1 Selene dorsalis
GGGGGTCTAAGGAGGAGGGAGAGGAGGAGTATGGGGTTAAAAAGTCTTTTCAACACTCGAGGCAGAGCCTTGTGTTAGCCCCATGTGAGACTGTGCCATCAGGTTTATTGCACAGTGAGATCTGACTGTGGGTGACCTGAGGGCAAAGAACCTTTGGTTCACATCTTCCTGCAGGCCTTTTCATATTTCACTAGAGGACACAGACATGGGGGGGTCAAGTTCTGGGTTGGCAGTTTGTTCTAATGCCCTCCGCATGACTGCTCCACCTAGCTCGCCCAAAGCCCATCTACGACTTGGGCCACCTACACCTTGGTTCAGGCTCGGCCTCATGTATGCAAGTTCAGCTTTGGGGCTTTTCCTCCTCCGTCCTCTCTGGACTGCACAGGTCTCTGTATTCCCTGGGGAGACCAGAAAGGTTGGGAAGGATGGTTGGTTGTTACTTCCGGAGGAAACGCTGTGCCAGAATGGCAGCATCTAGTGGGCTGACGGGCTGGGCGTCATGGCCCAGGCGCCTTACAGGTGGGATGTTGCCATACTGGCGCTTGGTGAGAAAGCTCTTAGCCTCATGGATAGTGTTCTTCTCTTCGGCCAACAGCAGCTGCTGGCGCATGTAGTTCTCAAACTCATACTGTGAAGACTCTTCTATCACCTTGGCCTGAGGGAAGAAAATGTATTCTGGTCAATGTTCTGCAACATCTGGGATGAATAAAATTAGCTCTTAGTGTGTCTGAGAAGTAAAGAGTAAAACCAGCCCATTTACATTGTTACACACAACTGCATCTGGCTATTAGCAAGTGTACATTCTCCATCTTAACCCTCAGGTCCTGTTGGGCCTGTTTTATTTGGTTGTAATTTTGGCTGTGATCATGCTATAGCCTTCGTAGGATGCACAGAGATCACTCTTCCAGGGTACATGAGGCTCATGGAAGATCTCCTGTCCACACCTTAAAATGCACTGTGTAGAGCATTGGGACCTGTTCTCCTGCTAGGGCCCAAAAGCAGGCCCAATGACTTCCATTGAAAAACACAAAACACATATTTTCACCTGGTGGTTATTTTTTCCTGTAAATATTATTTCTCTATTTTCATGGCCTAATTCATAACAGGGAAAGTCAAAATATAGGTTTCTGAGCAATTTCAGAAATATCACTTCATAATAATATTGTAACGGCTTAGCAAAAAAGCAGGCAGTGATTTTGGCCAAAACTCGCCCGGTGGCTCTTGTCATCAGAGTCCCCCCGGGTCACCACTCCTGGGGTAAAGCTATTCATGCCCCCTCCAGGGGACCCGCTGCCCTCAGAGCCACAGCTGGTGCGTTCTGGAGGGGGTTGAGCTGCGGGATTTCCTCAGGCTGCTGCTGCTGGAAGTGATGTTGACTCTGAAATTTACCAGATTTAAAATTTTATCAAAATTTGCCCAGCTGATATGTTTTTCTATTTTTTAATCCTAAAGTTTGCATGGCAATAACCTAACCAGCCCGTGTGCCCGCAGGACGTGTTTGTGTGCGTGTGTATGACATGCAGCGTGACTTGAGCAGCTGTCAAATGAGAACCAGTCACAGTAGCTCCAGATCTGGAGAACCAGCCTGGTTCTATCAGCGGATCCTCCCACAGGGCTTTCACACCGACAGGGATCCGTGCCAGTTCCGTCTCCGAACCCAATTTTGAACCGGCCGGTGGGTTCAGACCGAAAAAATAACAGGTTCAGAACCTGAAAAGTTGGTTCTCAAGGGAACCAAGAAAAAGTTGGTTCTTTCCTGGGAACCATGACATCATCAGTGGGTGTGTCATATTCTGGGCTGTGAAGATGAGCAGGAAGGAGGACAAGGCAGCGACTGACAACCTGGAGAAAAAGAATTTGTTGTGGTCTGCTGAGGAAACTAAATGTTTGGGGGAGCAAGAAAAGGTGGGAAACAGTACAAGAAAGAACAAGTTAAGTTCTTGTCCTTGAACTTGAGTAAGAGACGGCCAAGGCTGGGTTCACTCCAACGCCAGACCAAATAATTAATAAACTTAAAAAACTGAAGGAGGATTATGGAGACAGCAAAAAAGCAAAAATGTTGCTACTGTTGTGTTTTCTTGCACTCAAGTAATGCAGAGTAACATACGCCCACTTAGGTTCCACTTAAACTGGTGTGAACGTGGGCTGGTTGACCAGAAAGCACCAAGGTTCAGACACTCCAGAACAGAACCAGAGCCAGAACCAGAGCTGTGCCTGTCTGAAAGCCCCCCAGCATTCCTCTGCCTGCCTGTGCGGAGGAACACTGAACTCGTGCATTATTTTGAGACAGCGGTGAAAATACGCTGATAAATCGTCCCCCATTCACAACCATTCGCTGCCTGTGTCTCGGTGCAGCACGATGCATCAGTACTTCTCAGTGGGGGGGGAGCAGAGACCTTTCTACTTAAAAAAAAACTGAACTATCCCTTTAAAGATACCGGATGTGCATAGAACTGCCATTAGCACTAAATCATGATTACCTCTTGCAGCCTGTAATCTGTGATCTTCTTAAAACACTCACAATCTACCCACACCACAGGGATTAGCATCTGCAGACACAACAACAGCACACACACACACATGCACACACACACACACATAATGCTCTGATATTTGGCCACTAAGAGACTGCTGCATAGATTTAACATGCTACAGAGGACTCTACTTATTAGGTAATGAATCACTATTCATCACTGAACAGGAACAGTACAATCACAGTTTGATCATAAGTGTGTGCAGAACATAGAGATGAGCACAATGCCCTCTGATGGACTGCACCAACCTCACATGTACCTTCACAGTTACACTAACTGCTTTTTCACACTAAAAGTCAACAAACAACCACAGTAATCGCTTTATTTTCGTCATTCGCACCCAGTCTCCTGTAGCCTGCTGCTTTTCTGTTCTTAATCACTGTTCCACATCTTTGCCCTCATTGTGTCCTCTCTGTGCCTCTGGTTCTCCATCTCTGCTGTTCCTACAGCACTGATACACCCCTCTCTCCGTCTCTGTCTTTCCCCTATCCCCCCGCCTTTTCTCTCTGCCTACAGAGTAGCTCGAGGGATCCTCTTGTTTCAGATGAGATGCTGATCATGGAACAGAGACTCTTAAGTTCTCTCTGTTTTTCTCTGCTCATATTCACACCACCATTGTTATTGCTCTTTTTCTTTTTTCCTGCTACACATCGGCTGGTTCTCCTGCTCTCTCTCTCCTTCTAGTATCGAGCATCACTTTGGGGTGAAATCACAAAGGTGTTCACTTTGTAATGAGTTTTCACAGCAAACAAAAGCACTTTACAGCACGTGCACACACACATACAGAGGCGTGCGGCGCAGTGGAGT
This sequence comes from Selene dorsalis, assembly GCA_900303245.1. Lineage (NCBI taxonomy): Eukaryota > Metazoa > Chordata > Actinopteri > Carangiformes > Carangidae > Selene > Selene dorsalis. The sequence continues at coordinate 3,342 of OMNW01031421.1, forward strand.
CACAGCACATTAACACTTCAATTAATTTAACGCTTTACATTCTCATTCCCCCAGAAGTTGAGATCCCTGACCACCCACCTCCCTTCAACCCCACACGCGCGCACCTCAGCAGAATTACATGCTCCTGGTGACATTTCAGGAGCCGGAGAGAAAACAGAAAACAAAGCTTCATAAATTACATTTTAATTTGTGTTCTGTGCCTTTTCACACAGCCGGGTACAGACCAGAGGAGAAGCCTGCTCCTGTATACTACTCTTTATTCAAGGAATACAATAGATAATGAATGCATGTACAGCACGGAGGACGGGAGGACAACAGTGGGCTCTGGGTTTTGCTGGGGGGTTTGTTAGCAACACTTCCCTGTGGAGCAGCTCCACTGACTTCCACACTCTCTGAGAGACTACAACAAAGTTAGAGGAAGAAAAGGACGGAGACGGGAATGGTAAGATTTTTCCTCTGAGGATTTTCTCTTTATATATCTCCCCCTTTTTCTTCCTCTCTTTGTGTCTCTTGTTTTCTCTCTATCTGTGCTTTTCTTCGGCTGCTCACTAATGAATTTTTTAACCATCCCATGATTCTCCCCTTTGTCTCTCTCTTACTCTGTGTTTGGAGAGATGAGCCACTGTCTTCATTCCATGCGATCCACAGTGGTGTTTAACACTACAGTAACTTATTACATGGCTGGAGCAGTGCAGCATTTTACTCTTGTGGAAGTTGTGACTTGGCCTTTTTTGACCCTGTCTTGTTTTGAAAGACAAGATGCTGGTAACCTAATGCAGCTCTTTGTAGGTGGTGGTAGGGCTGCCCTGTGTGCCAAACATCTGTTAACACAGATGACAGAGAGGGAGAGAGAAGGGTGGGTGAGTGTGGCATCTGTGTCCAGGACAGAGGAGCCGTCCTCGGGCCAGAGCCAGATCACAAGCTGCCTCCCTGGAGCATCTGCTGCAGGGTGCCCTATCGCTCACGCTCTCTCTCACACACTTAAATACTTTCATCCATGCTGCACACACACCTCCTTACACATTCTCACTTACAGATTTGTGTGCTCACGGCACGCTGCGCTCGAGCATCGCACCCAAGCACTTTTGTGATCACAGAGTGGAGTTTTATGCGGCTTCATGGGTCATGAAATCTGCTCCACCTATAAACCAAGTTAAGTATCAATTAAGGTAGAAACATAAAAGTGATCAAAATGAGATCTGTGTCTTCATGCAGCATTAAAGCAGCAGTGGATAAAACGGTTTAAAGAGAGTTTTTTTATGTATATATTTTTGCTTTCTGTGCTCTACCTGTAATTGATCTAGTATCCAGCAGTTCAGGTACTACATGTTTGTTGCCATAGTAACTAAAAATAAAATCCCAAATTGGCTAAAACATTAATTTCCTTGTACATCCTAAGATAGAAAAAAAACAGTGGCAAACAAAATGTTTGTGTGTGAGAAGAAAATAAAGTGAGCTTAAGAGAAAAGAAAGCTGAGCGGAGGTGAAGGCTGAGGTGAGGAATAACTGAAGCTGTTCAATGTCAGTGGTACTGCAGAGCTGTGAGTGGCCATTTCACTGCTCAGCCTCAGCCATTTATCCTCTGCACTGAGTCGTCAACACACACACACACTCATGCAAAACCTTGGACACACACTGCGATTCTCTTTACCCATCTCACTACCTCCCACTGTGGACACACAGACACGCACATACACACAGGCACACACACACTCTTTGGGTCATTCTCGCTCATTGTGCATGTACTGAGCGAGGAGGAGAGCAGGCTGAATGCAGCCTGTCGTGCCTCCATTCAGTGTCTCCAGAGGCCATGTTTTTGGACCTGCTGTGCAGAGGTCAGTCACTTTGACCACTGCAGCCACTTCCAGCAGAGAAAGTGGTGGTGGTGAGGGGTGGTGAGCGGGGGGGCGCAGTTTGTATAGTGGATGCACAGTTTAAACTGGCACAGCTGGCAGTTCCTTAATTGCTCAAGGAAAACAATGTTTGATAATGTTGTAGGATGTCTTCTCTCTTTTAGATACCACACTTAGGACCAAGAAGACCATACTGTAGCCAAGTCTTCACTCTTCAGTTCACAGTTTTCCAATCCATCTTCATCTGACTGGAATGAATAGATGGAGTGGCATACAAAGATAAAGCAGTTGCATGGACCTCCCTGGAACGGTCCATAGTAGTCCCCCTGAAAGAATACTGAAGTGGGGCCCTGTATGTATGTATTTAGTTTTCTGTTACTCTATGTTCTTGACAGTGCCTGACACAGTATTAGTCAGGGCTATATGCAGAATATTGTAGTCATAGAAAGATAATACTAATGAGGGTTTTTGTGGGCCCTACTGGACTGTGGGCCCCTAGATTTGTCACCTTTCTCTCCTATGCAACGGTCCTGAGTCTAATGATCCACCAATAAAGGTACTCCTGAAGATGAACATTTCTTCTTTTGGAAAGTAGCTGTCTTATACCTCCAAGTTACAGACATTATGTTTTGTTTGTAGGGTTGAAACGATTACTCGAGTAATTTAAATAATTCGATAACAAAAAATGCTTGAGGCCATTTTTCCTTAATTGAAGCTTCGTTTAATTAATTACACTCGCAATATACTGCATACACTGTGTTTCACGTGGACTTTTATCACTGGCAGAGCTTCGTCAGAGTTCTGTGGAGCGATCTAGGAAAAGACAGAAAATAAGGAAAGACTGACAAGATCAAAGGTGTAGGACCACTCCAAGTTGTGTTCACTGTGAAACTGAAGTTTCATACCATAACAGCTCGTCCTGCAGCAGTGAAACTGAAAGCATCACTGAAACATGTGTTCACTAATCGAGATGAACGCTAGTGAGAACGCACAGAGATGGTTATTTGTGACAACTGGTTAAGAACAGATGTCGATATTGACGACTGGTTATGACGTCACTGACATTATCTTAAAGAAACAAAATAAAATGTTGCTGCGTTCATTTCATTTGTCTTTTGTTAGAGTGATTTGGCCTAACAAGAACATACACTCCTCTCTTTATACAGGCACCCTTCTCACTCACTCGCTCTCTCTCTCTGCAGTGTGTATGTGTTTTATAACATCAGCAAAAAAAAAAAACAACCCATTGTCGATCGTCCTCTCAATCGCCGATACACAATTGGATTGCTGATCAGAACAGCCTACTGTGTTACACTGTCCATCTCTCTCTCTCTCCCTCTCTCTCTGTCTGTGTTGGGGTGGGTTGGTTGGTCCTGCCGCTGCTGCTTAAAGAAATCCAACTGGAAACACAGCAAATACAAAAACTCTATTGTGTATATATATATATATATATGTTGCATTATGTTCATTATCAGTTTGAGAGTAGCCTCAGTAATATGCTGTAACATGGGACTTCAAATTGTTCCATATATCAGTGTATTCACAAAAAGAAAAAACAGTTTTCTTAGTACATTTATATGTAATGTTGTTAATGGCTTTCTACTCACAGCTCCTTCCTAATGACCCACCGTATAACCCTCTAGTGTGAGCATTTTTTCTCAGTTTTAAATGTTGTTTACTGGCAGTCATGTAAGAGGATTTGACCCACAGACACATAAATACACATTAGGAATAAAGATAAAATGAATTAGTCTTCACTTCACTGCTGGGAATTTTCAGCTCACATCAGCCCTGAGCTAGTTAGCATGGCTTTGTGCTTCAGATTGAGCTGTAAAAGTGGAGCTTTAGCATGAGTAAGCATGTATTTATTAGACTGGAATTTGTAAATGAAATACAACTGTAGCAGTCGTTTTTATGAAAGCCTAAAGTAGCTTAAGGCCGTATTAAAATATATTTGAAGGCTGGTACACATGAAGCAATGTCACAATGTGGAGCTTTGCTGCTGCTGCACCACATCAACACACCTGTTCATGGCGTGACCCACTGACTGCTGAGAAAGATCAGTGGGTTTTTTTGACTCACGATGGCTTGGACTCTTCAGCTACATGTTACTGTCGCTACTCCACCATTTCTTACTAAGCAGAGAGTTAGTCTGTGTGAGTTACTGTGCTTGGAGCAACTGCCTGTGGTTTATGTGAACTGGCATTGTTTTAGTATGTCAGAGCAGCAAGTCAGATCAATGATCTGAAAGCAGCTGAACTCTGTGTGGACCTGTTGTTGATTCTCAGTGGGATTAATAGGACTGTGGAGCCCTCCACCAGCAAAGAGACACAGTATTTAATGCACTCAGCAGGCACTTTATTTGGTTAATGTCGCATCTGGAAGATATAGGCTCTGCCCCCCATAGGAATGGACTGAAAGTGCATTCAACAGATTCAGCAATCACATGTGTGTGCGAGTGAATGTTTGCGTGTGTGTGTGGAGAGGTCAGCAGTCTTCTATAAGGACGAGTGGAGGATTCAATCACCACCTCTCTCAGGTCATTTGTGCTCCTTGATCGAGTTTCCACTGAGCATCTACTGGAGTGACACACTCTGATGGCTTCTGGTGTCACATGCACACACACACACACACACACACACACACACACACACACACACACACACACACACACACACACCCACACACACCCAACACACACACACACACACACACACCCTCCCTGCCATTCTATATTGGAGCATTAAGATAGGCAGCCTTCAATTAGCTGGATATGCTTCCAGATAATGACTCCTCTATCCATAGCTGTGTGAGGGCTGATGAGTATGATAAGTAATTTTTTGGGAACGATGGTGTTAAGACCACCCCATTCCGCTATGGGGCCATGCTCACTTTGTGTGTGTGTGTGCGTATGTGCACATAAAGCGGGATTAATGGAATAGGCGAGATCTAAGAGCTGCAAGATTAAATGACTGTGAACTGATCTGATGGTTTCAATCACGCACACCCATAATAGCCTTCGCCAGAGCTGACAGAAATATTTGATAATACGATGTGGATGACTGGACCACCATGTTTGGTGTGTGTGTGTGTGTGTGTGTGTGTGTGTATGTGTGTCTGTGATTTTAAAATAGCGGCCATGCTCTTTGCAGTTTGCGCCTTCACTTTGCTTCAGTCTTCTGTGGCAGCTGGAGACAGACTCATTTATCTTCCACTCGCATATTTCCCCATGTGACGATATGGATGCGAGGAGTGTGTGCTTTAAGCAACTTTCTCACTTCATAAAGCAGCAAAGTGCTATAACAGCTTTCACAAAAGCCAGTGTCTTTCAGGTGCAACAGAAGGAAAAATGACATAAAAAGTTAGGTCAGAAGAAAAAGGAACAACATGAAGTGTGTGATTAAAATAGAGCAACTTCTACATGGCGGGGAGTGGGGGGGTTGGATTGTGTGACATAGAGAGGAATACAGGAGCAGCATGAAGTGAGAGACGGAGAGAAGTGAGGTGAGAAATGGTTGTTACTGCCTGGCGTGCCTCAGTGAGCTCTGCTGTTATTAGTCATACTACCTGCTGCTGTGATCTGCCCGCCTCACCTCACCCTGCCACCTGGCGTGTGCATGTGCCCTCATGCGTTTATGTGGGTGTCTAATGGGTTCCAGAGCTGCCGATGAGTTCACTGTCTCACTTTCCTGCTCTCCCTCCTCACTCTCTGGAGACCTTGGACTCGCCCAGAGAAAACACACTCTTACCTTGGCCTTTGCTGTAAATCGCCCCTCAAATGAGTTCTTGCTGTGATCCCCTCGCGCCGCCTTGGGCCAGAGCTCTCTTGAGAGAACAACTTAATGATGCCCAGTCTGACAAACAGGGGCTGGAGAAATAAATGGAAATGTGCGCTAAAGGGGGATATTTGAAGCCTGTATTGTCTATGAGGTGGCCCTCTCTGAAAGTGGACCTCTTCAGCAGAGTGGATTGACCTCTGCAATTTATTACCCACATGCTGACATCTGCCACATCCCCCACCCTTAGGGACACGCACACTATAATAATATCAAGCAGCTCCATTCTGCTGCCCATATGACTGCAGCTGAGCTTTATTAAATGACTGACTGGACTGTGCTGGTGCTGGCTTTATGGTTTTCTGTGCTGCATACTGCCTCCTGCTGTGGCTATAGGTATCTGAGTCAATATATGGCTGGCTGTGTAGTGTAGTTGTATGAATTAAAGCGCAGGTTTAACAAACCAACTACTGTGGATGAGGCAGTTTTAAGCTGTGAAGAGATTCTTCTCATGTCAGATCGCTCTGTAATAATGTGTTTTCATTGATTTTTTTCTCCCTCACTGCACAGGGTGAAAAAGGAAAAAAAGTAATACTTTGAAAGCCACAGTAATCCTCAAACAATCTGTCTTAATAAATATGCTGCTTTGAGTATGGATAACACAGCACTTCACATACATCTCAGCAAATACAAGTCCAATCAGAGGCACAGCCTGCTGGCTGCTGGTGGAGGAGACGTTCTCCCCCCACATCCTCGTCTTTATTTGGAGCTGCCTCCACTTCAGATACATGACTTCTTGAATATCAAATGAAAGTTGCAGCTGTAGCCACATCAGTTTTCTTGTGGACTGGACTGGGTTTGTGTTTTCCTCTCATTCACCCATGTACACACTGACACACATAGATGACAGTGAGAGCCATGAAAGGCTCTGATCTAACCTGAACTTATCGTTGTGTTTGAGGACAGTTTTTCACCACATAGTACCAACTCAATTCAACTCAATTCCACTCTTGGCTCACTTCAACTGCAGGCAGTACCCTTCAATGTGGTGTTACTCTAGAGATGATACACAAACCCAACACACACATGAATTATGGAGGACAGATACAAGAGAATGTCTGCACCTTCTCAGTTGGCCACAGTTCCATAGCGGAAGCTTGCATTTGCTCAAAAGCCATTAGTTTAATGGATAGGTTGACCCTGCAATGTTACAGACTCTGTCTGGAGGGGGCCCTGGAGTAAGGTGTGGATGTGTGTGGAGATGTGTGTATGTTGTCAGGTGTGCGCTGCTGTCCTGTGGAGTGTGTTGTGACTGGGCCAGAAGAGTTCTCAGGGGTGTAGTTGTAAATTAAGACAACTGCCGCAATAGGAGGAACACTTCCAGGTGTTGCAGAGCGTTTAATCACTCACCTGTGAGACTAATGAGAGGAGCCAATGGACCACACACACACGCGTGCGTGTATGTGCTCACACACACTCCTACTCTCATAGACTGGTGGGACTAATTACCCAAACTCCACTATGGTGAACGCACCACCACAGAGCGGCTGGTGGAAGCTCAACCAAACGCACAAACAAACACACGACAGCCTGCTGCTGCCTCTCTAACTCATTACACCGCTCATCTCCGGCTCCTCTTCTCATCCTGTCGCCATCTGAAGGAGACACAGAGGAGGAAAAGAGAGTCAGGTGGTAGCTAGTAGGTCAGGAGGCAGCAATTCTCCATGCAGGCTGTGGCTGCAGGCAGCGCTACAGGTAACAAACACATCAGTCATATACACAGCACACCTGTTACTGTACAGATGGCAAGCCCTGGGAGAGAGGCAGCCAGAGCAATGAAGAAAGATGAGCGATCAGACAGAGGGAGAAATGCAGAGGAGGAGAGACAAAGGGAAGGGAAGGATGATATTTTTCATGGGAAGCTTGTTAAGGGAGATGGAGGGGAAAGTGGGACGCTGGTGCTGTGGGGTCAGGGGGTCTGTTTGTGTAGCACTGAGCTGGCAGGGGAAACTAGTGAGCACCTCTATGATTTCTGTATGCCATTACACACACACACACACACACACACCGGCCTCTTCTTACTCACAGATCTCTTCTTACCAACTCTTTCTCTTTCTTTTTCACTCTTACATAAGAAATAAGCCCCTTCATTACCTGCATCCTCATCAAAGACACCAACATCCTCTGAAGCGCTCTCTGCTCTCAAGATCTACTATCATCATTTTGTTTTCTATAATCATAGAATAAAAGATTTTATTCTGTGTGTGCGCGCTCATGTGTGCATACGAATGTGTGTGCACATGCATATGCGCCCCCCAGCTACGAATCTTAATCTCCTGCCTATTAGTATATTCAGAAGTCTCCTTTAGCGAGTGGAGGCATCTGATAGGCTAATTTCACAGCCCTGTCGGCCTTCATCTGGCTCCAGGAAGTGAAGAGGGTTATGTGTCCTGGGAATAAGATGAGATGGGGGGAAAAAAGGAGTGCTCCAGCCTTTTCTGCCACAGTCACTTTGAACAGATTGTGCTGAATACTCAATGAGCTGAAGGTAGTCTAGAAAATACAAATTTCATTTGGCAAAAGAAAAATGTTAACTGTGGACTGTGCTGTCGTGGTTGTTATTTTGGGCAGTCAGCTGACCCTAATCATGAGTGGTTTTTAATTAGAAAGCAGGTAAACTTGAATTCTGTGTTGGCTTTTGTAGGCTCATCTAACACTACTTTTTGGAGCCAAAAAGAACCGTTTAAATATTTGTGGTGTTTTAATGACAAAGAATTTTGCACATTTGCAGTATTAAAGTGGCTTTTTAATAACTGCAGTTTTATCTAGTATTGTTTATTCCAGCAAACCTAAGCGCCCTGAGCAATCAGAGTCCTCTTTAAAGGTCTTGTTCAGTAACTCTGTCATTGCGGGAATTTAATGACATTTCACGAGACGTTTATGAATCGAGACCAAAAAAAAAGTGCCTGTTGCTAGAGTAAAATATGAATATCTATTCTTCATGTTTCTGTGTCAATATGTGTCACAGACTGAGAGGAAATGTTAGAATTACCGATGAAGATGAAACACTCCACAATCTCCACAAGTGCAGTCTTGTGTCTTTTTCCTAAGGAGCTAATAGGTCATGTCAAACAGCACATCCACTGGCCTTTAATATTAATCTACACAGATGCAACAGAGCTCATACAGAGCGGACACACTCAGCCGCAGCTCTTTTGTGTGTTTGGGAGTGGGCAGTGTTTGTGCCTTTGAGCGTGTGTGTGTGTGTGTGTGTGTGTGTGTTTGAGAGAGGAGAGTGTGAGAGGACTGGGAGAATCGGATTGTCTATTCCAGTCACACAGATAGTCTTTCCACTCCTCAGCCTGTGACAGCACATTTCCTTCCCTCTTCATGCTTGTTGCCTCTTCTCTACCAGCTCACTCTCCCTGTACCCCCCAACCCCCCTCCTCCCTTCTCTCTCTAAAATGCACATTCAAATTAGCTTTATTTGTGTGAGATTTTTATATATGTCACATACAGTCATGAAATAGCAGCAAAAGCGCTGTTGTTCTGTCTCTTTTAATCCCAGCTGCCTCTTTCACTTGCTTCCTCTCTGATTCTGTCTTTCTCATCTCTCTCTCTCTCTCTTCCTGTCCACCTTTTTGTTTTCCCCACACCTCTCTCCAGCTCCCCTGACACTTTGTGCTGATGTATGTATTGGTATCATTATCAGCTGCACTATGATGGATAGCGTGGAGAGGCTAGGTGGAACTGTGCTTTAGCACACTATTATTACCTGTACCACATACATACACACACACACACACACACACACATAGGATTGATACAATGTGCATGCATATCTGCACCAATATGTGTTTATTAACTCATAATACATGACCAAGTCTGGAACACATGATGTCATACAGATGTCTGCATTCAGATGGAAAAATTGAATTTATCATTTTTTCTCTCTCTCGTCTCTCTCTTCCCCTCTTCTCTCTCTTTCTCACTTACACACATATAAACTCACACTCTTAGAAACACACAGAGCCTTTGCTGGTTTTAAGAGGTTTGTATTGATGCGGAGTCCCACAGGGAACTGAATGCCAATAGCCCCTGTGCTCTCAGTGAGGGTTCAGACAGACCTGCAGTCCAATAGACCATAGGGTGCTAAAAGGCTCTATTTCAAGCACTGGCTCAAAGTTTCACCTCCAGGAACTTTCACAGACTCCATATGCTGCGTGAGATTTTCCCACATTTGCAGGACGAGGTGTGCGTGCGTGTGTGTGTTTTTGTGTGACTTTAGTGGGAGATGTTTGTGCAAAGTTCAAAGAGTTTGGAATTCACAAATAGAAATTATGCAAATCATTTTCTCTGACAATCACTGTGTGCGTTTTGATGACATCAGATGGTGCAGTCGTCATTGTGTGTGTGTGTGTGTGTCTCTGTGAGGGAAGGACAGCCAATCAGTCGAAACAAAAAAGAGTGTGGTTTAATATCCAGCTTTCAGAGAGATGCAGTGGTGCTGTAGTCACTCCTCTGTGAGTGTGTGTGTCTGTGTGTAAAGTGCTGCGGGAGCTGATCATGTTGTCAGAGTCCATAAGAAACAACAGGCCCTTATTAAACACGGACACTCAGTAAAGATTGATTTTGTTTGGCTGTCAGTGTTTTAACTGGAGGGGCAGGCGGCTGTGACAGTGTGCGTGGGCGATTAGACACACGGGCAGGAGGCAGGAAGTGTGACTGACTGATGGCCGCTAGTGGCAGCAGGCTGCACGGGGAGGGCTCGGGAGAAGTTGTACTTGTTTCCCCTTGGGGATTTTTTTCCCAGAGGTTGAAGAGGGTAGATTGAACCCAGACACTGCCTCTGTGCTCTGAGTGGACTCTAAGGACACAGTTGGAGAGTGTGCTCCTCCCACTGCAGCACCAATGATAAACCTCACCCATTGGCTGCCCCTGGTGCATCCTGGTGTTAGCTGTTAGCACCAGCTGCTCAGTCAAGGTGCGCCAGCGGCTTGCAAGAAGAAGAGGTTTGGGGGGTGTTATTACTGAAGGTGTTGCCTCCAGCATCTTCTTGTAGTCAGTGCCTACACCTCTCTGTCATCTGGTCCTGCCTGCTCTCTGCATCCCTGTCATACCTGTCTTCATTAATGTGCATAGACTCAACACAACTCTGTTTTGTCACTCTTAGAAAAACTTAAACATTCCCTGCAGCTTCTGAACAGATGTTTGAGGTCAGTGGAGTCTGCTGTGCTGACAGACCATCATCAGAACACTCATAACTTCTGCCTTTGCAAATGACAGAGCCATTCTTGACCTGTTTTTCCATGACTGTCGTAACTTATTATTATTTGTAGTATTAATTTAATATTCAACTTAATTTGCATTACCACAGTTTCACACATAAAACAGCTTATAACCATGGTTGCCCCAAGACACATACTCTCTGATCAGCTGATTGGAGTGAAGCTGCTTGTTGTGTGTAGAAGCTGCGCTGTGATATAAGATCAACACAAGACACCTCATGTAATTCAGTTTCTCAGTCAGTAATACAGATAAGTGTGTTTGTCATCTTACTGTTGTCACTTACGTTATCAGTGAAACCAACAGAGAAAGAGAGAGGCACGCAAAATAGGACACTACTCTTTCTCTCCTGCTCATAGAGTAATGTAACACAATGTTATCCCTCCTTATATTGGACTACGGTTATGATAGTGCAACCCTATGAGCTCTGAAAGCACCAATCAAACATGATCTCACGTGAAACCTGTGCTGATAGGTCAGCTCAGGGGATCTGCTGAAACTGGCAATCCTTGTGTTTATTTAAGGTAACATGGGACATGTACAGTCCCATGTTACCTATCCTTTGAATCCTAGGGCTGAATTGATGCAGGGCTCCAGACTTGCCTTAAATGGGGGCATGTTCCCCCTAAAATTTGAGACAGTGTAAGTAAATTTTTCATCCACTTGCATATGTGCAACCACTAAATTTGCCCCCGTTCTTTTTTTACACTGGTGAAACATGGAAGGGGTGACTCAAAGAATCTGGTATCTGTTATTACAGGTGGCAGGCCATTGTATGTGAGGATCATGAATGAAAAGGAGATGTGAATATTTGCTTTGCAAGTGAATTTACAGTGTACACCCCTAAATTTTCTGCTTGCGCTCCTAAAATCTTAAGTTAGGGGCCACTGTGCTCCCAGCAAAAAATGTTAGTCTGGAGCCCTGTGATGAAGCAGTGATTAACATTGTTTTCTCACAGCTCAAATTCTGAGGTTTGAAACTGCCAGGTGTGTGGGGCCTTCCTGTGTGGGGTCTGATGTCAACCTCTGACCCACTACCAGCGGTTTACAGCAGCTGGAAAGACAAATCAGAGCTTTGCTGGCACTGTCGTTTTTCATCCTCCTTCATAGCAACATCAGAAATGAAATGATGTGAAGCGTTGACAAGCTTAATTAAGACTGACTGATTCCCATTAAAAAGTGCTCTCCACAACTACAGCTTCCATATTGAATGAAAACGAGGTGGGTCATGACTGTTTGGCAGAATGGAATGAAATAATAATAAATGGTATAATATGAAACTGTCGAAAAATTGTTTTCCACATGTCAATGCACAAACTGTAGTAAGCGAAGCAGAGAAATGATGGTCTGACTCAGCAGCAGAGCAGTGCGTACAACTGTGAAACTTAACCTTTTAAACTTAAAAAATGAATTGATATTATCAGAAATATAGCATATGGTGATAAATATTGCAACATTCAGTATGACTGTAGGCTGGTCCAAAACTGAAATGGGCTAACACGAATCATGATCTAAATAGATGTTTATAAAATTCTAATTCAGAAAGGTTATCCCATGCATAGGTCTCCTTTGGGTGGACAGTGTTGGAGGACGTGCAGGTTGTGGGTGGGTTGGACTGAACACTTGTCTGTCTGTAGATATTATCCCTGTGATGGACTGCTGTTCTTTGACCCAGCCCTTCTGACTCAATGTGAGCAGGTGTATGCAATTAAAAGTCAGTGTATGTGTGTGTGTGTGTGTGTGTGTGTTTGCATTTGCAGCAACGTGTGTGTGGGTCCTGGATTATGTAATGTCCATTGTGTCAGGATACAATGACAGAGATGCACAGTGAAGCCACGGCTGTGGTCCATCCCCTCCTCACCCATCTCTGTGTTTTTCTCTGTGTGTGTCTGCCTTAAGAAGCAGTAGAAGAAATCCGTGGTATGTCTGCATGTGCACGTGTGTGTTTGTACAACAGCATCGTGCGACCATGATTAAGTGTTTTGAATAATTGATGATTGCACCCCTCATTAAGCCTCAGTCTTCTGCTCCGACAGGCTCTGGCTCTATTTTTATGCAGCAGAATCCTCCTCTTCTCTGTTCCCCTCCACAGATGTAGCAGATCCATCACTCACTGCAGGCTCTGCTGATGGGGGTCCAGAGGGGCTGTGGGTGATTTAAATCATGTTGAGTGGACTTTTGTAGCGGGCCAGGAGCACAATGAACTGTAGCTCAGTGATGATGTGTGTCCTGCTGCTGGGGACACACTGGTTGCAAGTGGCCAGACTGTCATGAATCTGCGGGTGCGTGTTCCTCGACTTCTGCTGCAAAACCTCCAGTGTTCCTCTGCTGTCATCCCCTGTGTACCATTTACTAATTCATTCAACAATTGGTAATGCAAAAACTTAAAGCAAAGATGCCATAAAAATAAATGAAAATGGTATCTACTTGCATCTAGAGGGTCAGGAGGAATGGAGGCCTGGTTTGTGTTTGTGTTTGTGCCATACTGGGTTGATCATGAAAAGCCATTACCATATTGCTGACACTATCCTGCTTCTGTGCACCACAGGCAACCATAAATCACTAAATCACTCCTGCAGAAGACGGAGCGACAGTCCCACCTCCACATGTTGCCGAGCGCTGGCAGTGAGGGAGAGACCGTCTGATGTTACGCATCCGTGGAGATGAAACGCGTGAATTGTAAAATTATCAGTCACAACCCAAATGCGATTCTGGAGCTCAGCAAAAGACAGAATGTGTTTTACATTTGTTGGTAGTGAAGGTGAGACTAATGCAGACTGTCGTAGTGGAATAGTTGAGTGGGGCTGAAGGAGATCAGACCGTCAGACAGAGCATCACAGTGAGACTTTGTTAATAAAGGCGTACCTGCAGTCTGTCAGCAAAGCCACAGCCTCCTTTCTGCATGAAAACGACAGCCTCACACACATTGTTGAGCAGGACCAATTTACATTTTCGCACATTAACTGGGCTGCGGAGACACACACACACAGGGGAGGTACAGGAAGAACAAGATTCGTTTTCATCTATTTCCCCTTAAAACATGAGAAAGGAGGAATTCCCCAAAGAGAGTGCAGAGCTTTGATATCTTCAGCCCCGTGTCTGTAAATAGGTTAGGTTAAGGCAATGTGAGATGTGAGGCATGTGTGTTTGGATGTGTGTGTGTGTGTTCGTGTGTTTGCGTGTGTGTGTGCGCATGCTTTTGTGTTAATTTGCAATCTCCATGTGCGTGTCAGCCTATCATCTGTGGTGTATCCTATTTCTGGCAAGAGGTTGGAGGTGGAAAAGTATGTGGGTGCGTGTGTGTGTTTACCTTCTCCTGGTGAGCCCTCTGCTAAAGGTTGCTTGTAGTCATTCAGGCAGGCAGGGAGCCATGTGGAGTGTGTAGAGCCGCTCAGAACCCTGTGTGTCCATGTTTGCGTCCTGCAGTGTGCTGCTGCTGCCCTGGCTCACTGCCCGCTGAACGAGCTGCACCGCTGTCCTTACAGGCATCCAGGCCTGCTGCAGTAGCTGCCACTCTCTCCACCTGAAAGCTGCACAGTTACAGTATTAAGCGTTGTTTGTCTGTAAATTGTCTACTACATCAACCTCGAGAGAATTTGGGGTGAAATCCAGTGGTACTGATGTTGTGTGAGGGTTGTAATGGTGTGTGTATCACGCTGTAGTTCTGCTGTGAAGTGATTATATGTAATTCGACAGTTGCCTCTCAGCAGGTGATAACTGAATTGACCCATGATGTTGTGCCCCTGCCTGGCAGCCAAACAGTAACGGTCTCCACCCTCAGCCAAACACCAGCTGTGCTCGTATGGTCGGCTGGAGAGATTTAATTTTACACTTTTATGTTCAGCATTTAGTGACGATAGAACCAAAGTGTCAGTGTAGTCTGAAGACTCTATCTAAGTTTCTGTTCTTTGTTCCATTTGTTTGCTCCAACCTCATGTTCAGATCTGTTTTACCAGTCACATCGGCTAACAGCTCACTGTTTGGTGCACGTGATGACATCACTCCTTGCAGCTGTGTGTGTGATGTCAGAACAGAGAGATGACGACTACGGGAGGAAACTGGGTCAATCGCTTGTTATTAGTTTACCTGCACGTAAAAAAAACCTGCTTATACCTGCTCATTTTGACGGTGTTGTGTTTTAAATCAAAGCGGACTGTCCTCAAGAAAGCACGTGAGCAGATCAGGACTTAGAGTTTTATGAGGCTGTTTACTGATGGGTGACAGGTGGAGCAGGAGGTAGAGCTGCAGCAGAAACAAAATGATCTTACTGAATGTGTTGTGTTGTCAAAATCTAATGTTGAGTTTTATTAGTGGGATTCACAGACCTGATTCTTGATACTTGGACTGAAAGTAGCTCACGTCAGCGGTTTGTCAGGTGAAGCATTTATAATTCAAATTCAATGATCCTTTAATGATTAATCCATTATTGATCATTAACGAGGCTACTGATTGATTATTGGAAATTGCTTCCAATACCCGAATCAGTTTTCTCCCAAAACCATCAGCCACACACACACAGCCCTGAAAAATCGCCGTGCAGCTGCCACATGTTTAATCATGTATCCGTCAGTCATCCTTTAACACTGATGTCACACTCGGAGGCACTGATGAGTGACGCTGCTCTTCCTTTATTGTTGACTGAGTGCTGGACAAAGTGCAGCGATATCCAGCAGTGATACAGGTGTGATACTGAACTTTAACCCTGAGCTCATGTTCTCAGATCTGTATCTCATCCCTCTTCCTCTGTCTCTCTCGCATACAAAGTCTGACGCGTTCACCCATAGCTGCTTCTTTTCCTCTAACCTCCATAAGTTGATCTCTCACCCTTTCCTCACTTCTTTTTCGGTACTTCATGTGTTGTTCTTCGCTTCTCTTTGTCTCGCCCTGAGTTGGTTGGACCTGCAGAGTTTACAGGACATGGTATTTACTGGCTGCACATCACACAGTGGTAGGTCTCAGTGTTTTATATCTCCAGTTTTCTCTCTTGAGATAACCCGCTGCTTGTTGCAGACAGTACGGATGTTGACTGACTCATGTGCTGCGTCAGTTGAAATTTCAAGGATTATTTAACCACCTGGTTCCCTGGAACGTCATGTGATTGTGTTTGATTGTTAATGTAGTTAAAGCAAAGATTTTTATTTCCCATTCTCATTCGAACCATGGTGGAGAGTAACACTTGATAACCTTTAGTACATGCAGGCCTGGTTATTCATCAACGAATACAGCTCTGAGGAGAAATGTGTTGCTGATAAGGAGTCTCTGAAATGGTGTCTGGATACAAAGGTGG
>OMNW01031422.1:0-38074 GCA_900303245.1 Selene dorsalis
GCCCACGGCGCGCATATGTCTGACATACATCCACCACTCATCCAATCGGAAATTAACTTGACACTCAAGTGTCACTGGACACACTCGAGTGTGGTGGCACACACACACACTTGCTGAATCACCTGTTTGATCAAAGTTAAGATGATTTCCCTGTGAGCTCGTGCACGGCTCACATGAACCCCTCAACACCTCCGTCACGTGCAAGTATCAACAAAGCTTTGCTGCTGCTGCTGCTCTATACCATTCAGGCTCGTCCTTCTCTCAGCAATCAGAAAACCACAGTGGCATTAAAAGCCTGACACGAATCCAGATGTTAATGTCCCCAAAAATCAGCAATAACACGCAGGCAGTGGCACCTCTTTGCTCCGCTGTGAAGTCTGTCCATGTTTACGTCTGAGACTTTTTGACAAACACCAAGTCATTTTCTTTTTGGCAACAGGCAACAGAGGTCTGCGCCGTGGAGATATCCACTGTCCGACAGCGACAAAGCAGGATATCTAATTGCTTGTTCTTTTAATAAGTGATGATTTGTTGTGGAGGCTGTTGCTCTCCATGGTGCTGAAAAAAAGCGCGCACCAGCCTGTAAAAATCAATGCGCGCTCTCCCTCCCTCTCTCCCTCTCTTTCTCTGTAGAGCAAATGAGTGCTGACTTGAGTTTGTTATGTGCACAGTGTGTGTGTGTGTGTGTGTCCGTCTGAGGATGTGTTTGCAGTTATTGGGAACACAAGACGGAAGCCTCGGGATCAGTCACCTCAGTTCCTCTCCCCTCTCCGCCGTGTGGTGATAGAATCGCCTCAAAGAAGCGTCTGGAGTGTCAGCCTTTGTTACAGCTGTGATTAATGACGAAAATGTAAATTCCCTGTTGTTTGTAATTCATCCTGACAGGCCTCATCAAAGGCCCCTGTCTCTGTGTGCGGGGTTAATGAGTTCAAACGGGGTTCAGGTCTCCAGCACAGTGCACTCTTGCTTTGATTTCGTGGTGTGTGCGAACTTCTGGGTTCTGATTGCAATCCATGAACATGTGAAGGAAAAGCTGAGCCTCTCCTCTATCCAAATACGGCAAACATCTAGTACTCAACTGAACATACTCAGAAAATCCTCTTAAAGCGGATGACACTCATCTAAAAAAACCTATTGACCTCTTTTGCAGCTGCTTGAAAAAAAATTAGTTCTAGGGCATGGGAAAACCTCTCACTATCGTGAACACTGCCACGGAGAAAAAACTGACTTTTGCTGGCAGTACAGTAAAACTGAGGTAATACCTTTGAGTTTATTAGCCAGTGTTGAAAAAATTCAAGACTTCAAACAAATCACACATTTTCATTTCATTGAACTGTTTCACTACTAGTTCCAGGAAGCACAAAATTGGAAACCACTGGTTAAACCTCATTTCTATTGAACCAGAGACTTGAAAGCACCACAAAAGAACTTCCTGACAGGAATTCAGAAATACTGAGGTTCAAGTATAATTTTAACCTCTAAAGAGTGTTTCTATTTTCCTTCCAAAATCCATAACCTGTGTCAGTTATCAGTGAGTGTGTGTCGACGCTCTGCTCTCATGCCATGTCATTCATTCATAAACTTCAAGGAGACAGCTGAAGTCAGCTCAGGTGGGGTTCACCCCGGACAGGTCACGTATGCAGCCCCACCTGTAGAGTGACCTTTGCCCTCAGACCTGAATCTCTCCCTGTTTTTCAGATGGGCTGAAACGCTACAGGCTCTCTGTTACCAGTCCCTCTTAGAAAGACACTGGACTGCAAACACAAAGTATGACAGACAATGGGGCCATTAAAAGACATAAAGCACAAAGCTTATTTCCAGTGTAAGTAAATGCTACAGTGTGGTAAATAATGGTCAACATGTCACTGCCACGGCTCCTCAACATCAACAGAATCCAACAGTTTGCAGTAAGAAAGCCATGCTGCTACCAACAACCTCCCAGTAGCTGCATCTCAGTAAGCATGGGAAGTTTTGTCTGGGTTTTTGTCTCCATGGCAACAAAACATCAAGTGTTTTGTTAAGAGAAAAGGAGTAAAGTTGAAGAAGTTACATAATTTCCGGTTCCAACCCAGCAAGGAGACTATTTTTCACATGCCCACTTAGGAATGAACATGTTACACATCGGGATCAAAAGGAACCAGCCTGCTCTCTTAGTGTGTGTGTGTATTTGTGTATTTGTGCGTGTGTGTGTCGACTACAAGGCCACTTATGAAACACACAATCAGCTTGACAAAAAGGGACAGATATGAGGCTAAGATCCTGGGCAGGAGAGACACTTCTATTTCACAACACCACTTGTTATCCAATTGCCTTCAGCTACAGTTCCCCCACCCTCTCCGTCTCTCCTCTCCTCTTATCCAGTTCATTCTCCATTCAAACATAATGGCTATAAATACATTAAATTTAATTTCCACTGGGCCATGAAAGCACTATTTACTCTTGTAAACACAGACTGAGTGAGTGTATCAGCTGAGCTCATGGCCTGATTTCAGATTCAGAAAAAAAATCTGTTTTGATTTTCTCTGTGGCTCAGACGAGCCCTCAGAACAATGAGGGTAAGGGATAACAGCAATTGATTGCCCGAGCAGCAGACAGAGTCTCACATGAGATGAAATGCTGTCCTGATTATTGTTATGACACTGAATGCATGTGTGCCTCTGTAGGTTTAAGAGAGAGAGAGCAAATCCCCCAAACCCCCTTTGATGTAACGTAATTCCCATGCAGATAATATCAGTGTGGGAGCCGAGGTGTCAGACTCCACATCGGTGCTGTTTTTTCGAGCAGTCGGGACATCATACAGTTAATTTATTGTTTTTGCAAACACAAGTCAAAAGCGTCCCTCTGTACTGACCTTGTTGCACACATCTCACACGCATTCATACACAGACAATGTATTCCACAAGGTCGCACAGTCAATTTTCTCTGTAATTTTCTGGTCCGTTCTGTTGGTTCCCTGCTGAAGATAAAACAGGCCATTATATATCCAAACCTCTGGAACTGCAAGCAGCTAAAGATAGATTTTTTTTTATCAGTCTGGGAAGTTAAAAAATGACTTATTAACTCTGGTAGACGCTGGAATTTTAAGTGACGTTACAAATGACATTGTGCGACTGGTCTGCGGGGGGATGAGGGCATTTGATATAATAATCCCTCCCGAAATTTCTTAAGTGCATTTTTCATTCTTCAACATTGTCAGCGGTGTCGAGGGAAAAGAGGGCTGGTTTCCATCAGAAGCGACGACGCTTGGAGTGCTCTTTGAGTAATGAGGAGCAAGGGGTTTTTTCCCCCCAGTCCTGTGTCTGTTCAGTCTGGCTCGCAGGCACACACTGACTGATCAATACAGGCAGAGAGAGAGAAAGGGATAAAGAGAGAGAAAGAGAGAGACCAGCATCTATCGATCAGTCACGCACTGGATGTGGTCCCTGCCAGCGCCGGATCATTACACATTCGCACTGTCCGCGGTCACAGCTACCATGAGTCAAGGTGAAGGCCAAGGTCAGAAATAACACTGCAACACTGAACCTGCCGTGATTCAAAGCAGCTATAAGTGAGGGGTTAAATATCAATGCTGTTTTGATTTCTTTGCATTGATTTCTCTGCCGGGCAATATCTTGGAAAATACTTAAAACTAATTGTAGCTGACATGATATTTAATGTGCAGGGTACATAGTGCAGATCAATCAATTGAATTTATGAATAAATAATCGCATAAGTATCCATAGTGTATCATGATTAATCGCAAATTATGTGCATTTGTTTAATAAGGGACAAATATGCTGCTTCATGCAAATGTAGCTTTTTATAAAAATATAGTAATAATGATAATAATGATTTGTACAACGCGTTTCTAAGACACTCAAAGACGCTTATTATACATTAACTTAACCCTCAAAGGCTTCACTACAGAAAAAATATGCTTCAAGACATGACAGCGACATCCAGGTGGTAACTGTTAGCAGACAGTTTAGCCAGTGACTGCAGCTGATTCATTCAATCATACAGCCCTGGTAGATGCTGAAGTCATCAGAATCAGTACTGTGAAACAAAAGACTCATGAGTGTCCATGTAGCAGAAAGACCGAATGCCGACAGTCGGCTGACATGATTTAAAGCTGTCGCGATCATTAGCCCCTTCTCCAGACAGCTTACTTGCTTACTTTATCGATTAATCGCACGGCTCAGGTGGCATTAATGTCCTGTCAGACTGTATATACACTTGCAAATTAGTGGTATATGAATGGTATATGAATGTAATTAGTGTTTACTAAGATTTTGGATTTGACATGCTAAATGCTTCAGTAAGTCCGTCTCACCGCAGAGGAAATGCGAGCAGCTGCTGCCACAGTGATGCATAAAACAAGTTTGACACACATGGAGGCCAACCAGGGAATTCAACTCCGCATCTCATCAGCTTCTGTGCCTTAATGTTATGGTTGCTCTTCAAAAAACAAACAGCAGCACAGACACACAACTTATGGTATATACTTATACATGGTGCATGTTTTTTTTTTGTTTTTTTTTGCCCATGTCACACACACAGAGGCATAGGCCTCAACAGCTTTCTAAGACAATCTATTCCAATTGTGGACAGAGGACAAAAAAAAAGTCTTTTGCTCAAACATAAATCCCATAACTGAATGATAAATACTTCTGATTAGCATCGTCTGACCTTTAACAACACAGACAGCAAATACCCATTTTTTATGAGGGGGCCCTCGACTCAAAGCGGGTCAAAACTGGCATTTGAGGCGCAGCTGCAAACAAAAGTCGCACTACCCTCTGAGATGTGACAGGATGTGATGCAAGTATCCAGAATTGCAGTGCCAGATATGGCATGTGACACTCTGTGTCTCGTTGCTATTCCAAAAGGTGTCGGCGGAGTAAAATGTGAAGGTTGAGGGCAATGAGGAGGGTGTATGTTGGAGAATAGATCCAGCCTACTGGATTAGAGGTCCCTGGGGAGAACGGGCTCTCTGGGCCCTCTGTATGACATGTTATGGATTGGTACGGCTGCACGGAAAGACCCCCTTAAGCATTGGGCCATTGCTTTAATGTCTGAGCCGCCTTCAGACCACAGGCATGGGCTTGGGTGCTAATAAATGCTTTTAAATTGAAATGTGGACTGAGCTTGGTCATAAATTTTGTCAAAACGTTGACGGGGAGCAGGGCCGAAGAAATTGAAAGAGTAATGCAGGCCCTCTGGGACTTGCTCACACATACTCGGCTTTCGTTTAATGGCCATTTCTCATCATTCAGTCTGCAAACAGCAGGTATTAAAACACTCGCATGCGGTGCAACTGACTGGGGCTGCAGCTGTTATTTTCATTTTTGATCATTAGTTTTTGGAGTGCAAAATGCCATAAAATTACTTGTTTTTTTCCAAACACCAACCAAAAATGCCAAAAATAGAAATTAACTATAATGTAAATGCGATGCGGTAAAAACAACAAATTCTCATAGCTGTGAGTCTGGAGCAATCCAATGTTTTAGTGTGCGATCGATGATGGGACACATAATGATCAATTAATTGACTAATCACTGCAGCACAAAGCTTGTGCTTGGCAAAAGCGTAAAATACATGGTCTGCATACACATTCAGGTGAGATCTGTTAGTTATCAGAATTTGATTGACAGGGTGAAAAGCATCAGTGTGGCTGGAGGGAGAAAAAACAAATTTCATGCCTTCAACTTTTTTCCTCCAGTGTGTCTTAGAAATAACACCCTGCTGTTATTTCTGAAACTTATCAGGTCTTCACTCGGCTGCAGTGGCTGGTGTGAGAGACATCTTTGAAGTGTGAACCACAGTTTGAGCGGAGCAGATGGGCAGACTTAATGTAACTCCTGACTGGTGCTGCGTGTGCGTCTGAGTCTCTCGCTGCCAAATCACAGTGAGCGATGGCAAATCGACTCATCTGGGAACATAGCGGGCTGCAGCAGGAGTCACCGGGACAGAGAGGAGTGAGAACTCAATTTAAATGGTTATCACAATATAAACAACACTAGAGGCTTGCTTATTTAATTTCAGCTGCTGATTCTCCTTGTCTTGTTTATCTGACAAGATGATGTGTGTCTGCAATAATCTCAGCACAAGAATACTGATGCAAATGGTACTTATTATTAAGGGTATGGGAGGGGTGAAGGGTTAACTGACATGTAGATACTCTGACCAGTGTGTTAGTTTCAGCCCCAACACTGTCAGCGAGTGAATGCAGAGGATAATACACTGATTGTGTGAGCCAACGCTGCCAAACTGCCATTTAGTGACAAATTATGTATTCCAGTGTGAAGGACCCCAGAGGCACGCCGACCTTTCCAGGAAAAATTCATATGAGAAGAGTACGCAGTGTGTTCCTGCTGGGAGAGATGTGCAAAAAGATCTACATACGCAATATGCTCCAGTCTGATTTCAGTACCTTCAAGTCTGTTATTTAAAATGATAGCAAGGCTTGATGTTCGACAAGGTTGTAGCCAACGGTGATGGATATTGCTGCTTTTGACAGACGAAAATAGACGCAGACATGATCTCATTTTACAGGTGCACACACTCTCACACACACATATTTTAAAACAAAAAATATGTACGTGTACAAAAATGATGCCAATACATCAAGCAGATGTTTACATATCTTTGTTGTACCAATCCAATGAAGCAGCCCTGCCTCCCATGGCCAATAGCACTGACTTGTGGAAGGCACACAAGTCAAGAAATAAGCAGGGTAATGCAGGATAATGAATGTTGTACAACAGTATATAGTATTAGTATATAGTAGTAGACCAAGTCAAACTAGTATCAGCACACACACAGATTGTGACAAGGCTTTGATGGTATTTTGGCATGCTGGGGGGTAACCATGGTAACCATCATAAAAAAAGGGGGGATCCCAGGGCCTCGGTGATGCAATGGGAATTTTCCTGCCCATATTCCTGGATGTGAAATTAACACTTTGAGATTAAATTTCACAGCCTGCTGCCCACTACACACCGCTTTCCAAGCAGCTGAACCCCTATGTGTATACATACACACACACACTACACTAAATGCTCTTACACACACACACACACATACACACACAGGCAGGGAGATATGCAAAGCAGGATTAGTGATATCCTACTTATTTGGCTCTCACTCGCTGCAATAGGAAGACAAATCTAAACATGGCACACATTTACATTAGGCCCATGTGGAAGCTTATGTGTACGAATGCAAATTGCACGGACAGAAACATGAATGCAGTCAGACACTATGCAAAAGTTTCACACTTATAACCACACAATTGCAGTGAATGGTGTGTTTGTCTGAGATGGTGTTTCCCATCTGTCTGCAGCCACTGCAGGTACAGTGAATTCTGTCTCAGCATCAGCATAACGACAGGAACATCATGAATACCGCTCCCTGACACCTGCAGTACATTGTAGCACAGGTTGCATTCGACCCTTAAAGCTAATTGGGTTTATCCTGTCAATCATTCCCTGACACTACTGGAAACACTAATTTTACACACCATCTCCCAATCAAGTGAACAAAGCACACATTACAGTCTTTCACCATTTATACACCAACCTCCTGATTCTAGTTTAATGGGCTGTTTTTACAGTACTTTTTAATGTGCACACTTTGTTTCAACCCATTAGCACTGACATTTTAGTTGTCTACACAGCTCTAAATGAATTGGTTCCGATAACCTGGTCAAACTCTTGGCTTGTTTACAACCACTGTGATCAAATAACGTAATCAATGGATGAATGGAGGCATGAAGGGATGAACAAAACATTGGACTTTAGCACAGGAGGCTGCTATTCATCTCCTGTTTTCTACCGATAATCAACATGGGTTTCCTTTAACCATGACAACAGTCACATCTTTATTCTGATGAAGGACCCCTAACCTAAAGAAGCTAATTTAACACAGAGCATCACCTAGCATATAACCTAACCAAGTCATTTTAGTGTCTAAACATGACCAAACCTTAACCATGGGGGTCTTCAAAGATATTGACAGAATCTCCTTTTTTATTACAAAAAGGAGTCATGAATTTGAGATAACCCTGACAACATCCCTTGTTATACATATTGCATCACCAATTTGTACACCTCATTTATGGGTAAACTAACCTTTGTTATTTGTATTGAAAAATGATAGACAAATTAAGTCTACTCTTATTATCATGTAAAATCCATGAACTATCACATAGATTTAATAGTACAAACTGGAATTCATGAATGTGTGAAAATGTTGCATTTAAAGGATTTTGCTACTAGATTTCATTTTGTTAGCATTTCAAGAAAATGTATTATGTTTTTAAAAAGGGGCCTTTGTAAAGTTTGTTCTGCTGCCAAACTTAGCAGAAGCAGAAACAGAAGCGGGAAAAGCTTGAGGGCAGTTTAGAAGCTACAGCCAAGACTTTACATCAGCGTCGCATGCCACCACTGGAGACAGCTGTTGGTGAACGAAGGAATGAATTTATAAGCCAAACTTGTAACATTTCCTCCAGACAGAGAAGTAAACAGCTGTTAATCCCAACAATGGCTATGTAGCAAAAGCAAAACACTGCATATACTACTGATACATGGGGAAGTTGCAGGGCTGGAATTACAACCATGCCTGAAATGACATGTTGGAAAAAGAGTGATTGTTGGGAAGTCACTTAGGATATTATCAATGTACAATATGAGAAAAACAGTCCATACTATTAAAATCCTCTTCATTAGTGTCCGAGCTACACAGGCCTGCAGATGTGAGACCATGATTGCACGTCTATGATGATGATGTGACAGCATCCTTACATGACTCTGTGTTACAGAACCACCACCCCCCCCTTCACCCCCCAGCATCAGTTTGCATTAAAATATTTAACCGATCGCGCTGTAAGGGCCTGACTGAGGTAACGATCCAGGTCAGTGGAGATGATGAGAGAGCATGGGCGCAGCTGTGGGAAAAGACCCAGTGAAAAAACGCATTGTGTGTTAGCTCACAGGCACAATGTATTATAGAGTAGAGAGTGTTGTAGTGCTCATTGAATCAGCATAATAATGAGAATTTATTTGTGCCTAATAACAGTAATGCAATAGTGCAATATAAATTTGTTCTCTGGCATTTCCCAGAGGAAGTAAAGAACAGAGCACTCGTCATGTCTCTGCTTTAGATGCGTTTCGTCTTCATGCGTTGCGTAAGTTCATGGCTATAGGGGGCTGTTGTTCTCAATGAATCTTACTATGTAATTTTAAGGGGTTATCACAATTACCAAACTCTAACAATCAATTCCAATCATCCCAGTGATGAAGCTGTCCTTGATTTCTTTTTAATGGTAATAGCCGAGCAATTCATCTCCTCTACAAAAAAAAAAAAAAAAAATCCAAACAAAAGGAAAGCAAAGCAGTGAGGACAGACTTCAAAGCGTGAGTCCTCATCAGACATATTATTCCTTTGAAGAGACATTAGCAATCCTCAGTGCTAAGATGGACCTCTGCGAGAGCTGTTTTCCTCCCACAGGGGTTCCTATAATTATGAACACATCAGTTAAATGTATTGTTTTTGGCTTCAAATGTGTAGCATATCTGCAGCCCGTGACAAGCAAAGTGGTGGTGTGCGTGTATACACTATCACTGGCCAGTCTAATCAATTCCTCTGCCAGCACTTTGCTGCTGAAAGGCAGCGCGGTGCCAAAGTGTACCAATAAATCCTGTGGAAGTCTTGTGTAGGGCCGATGCTGGTTCTGGCTCCAGTCATCAAATGTGACAGAAATAAGGGCAATCATTGCACAATCCATTTATACAAATGGTTTGTAATTGGCTTACTTGTGGGTTTGAAATATATTTTGTGCCCTCAGGGTTCATAGTTAATAGAGTATCATAACTCAGACTCAAGTCTTAACCCCTTAACGCCCAGGGGGTTAGGGGGTTAAGATACATCGGCGGTGCTCTTTTCCCAAAAATATAAACTCTGCCCATGTCATTCATTCATTCATTCATTCATTCATCTTCTGTACTGCTTATCCTCACAAAGGTTGCGGGGGAGCTGGAGCCTATCTCAGCTGACTTAGGGCGAGAGGCGTGCACATGTCACCGAACGGAAATTGTAAGGTTAGTTGTACCAAAAGTAAATTTCTGTGGCTGTAATAGCAGAGACAATGAATTTTATACTGACCCTGACAAAGGCGCTGTATTTAATCTGAATTGGTCACACTATGTCCAATACCACATCCGCTCAATGAGTTACAGCTGTGCTGATAGAGCATATCAAATCAGTGCATCCCCAATGTGGCTGGAAAATTCAGGAGAAAAGCACACCAGCCAGGGGTTCAGAGGTATTTATTGTAAGCTTGGAGTCGAGGAGAAAACGAAATGGGATGAGCAGTGCAGCCAACATGGGGATCAGCATAATGCTACATCAATTTCTTATCATATCTGGTCCTACAGGGCGTCTATGTATATTCCCAGGCATCACATAGCTGCATCTGTCTTCTATACCTATAACACAAAAGGACAAAATGTCTAAACTTACACTCAGACTCTATTAGTAAACCTGGTCACTATCACATATTTTTACATAATCATTTTTACCTTAAAAGCACTTGGGCACCTTATTCACCACATGTTGCCCCACTCACTTGATCCATTACTTTGATAGTTTGAATGTGTTTGTGTTATAACCTCTGACTAATGGGTCCAATCAAATCATCTGACAAAGTCCTGCTACCAAAGCTGAGATGTCAAGTGGAAGTTTAAACACAGCCAGAAGTGGCCTGCCAACACCCAGGTTACCATGGTAACACAAGGTGAATGGCTGCAGAGGATAAGGATGGCACACACACTCCTAATAGAAGCTAAACAGTGAGCCACTGATTAATAATTTGGGGCTGTGATGGCCGGCACTCTTGGAGTGTGAGTAAGGACCTACAAAATAATAAAAGAACACTAAAGGGAAAAAAAATCCTTCACATCTCATGAAAAGCACAACCCTTCAACTAACACACAGCTACAAAACATAAACCCTAAATGGTTGACTTTCAGGAAAAAGGGAAATTATTGTTTGAATTCCACCTGATGATTAAATAATATCCTCCCACGTCGTGTCGCAGACCCCACAACAATAGATCTGATAAAAACATGAAAATATTAAAATAAACAAAACAAAAAAACAGAGTGACAACACTTTCCCATGATGGCAGCAAACCAAACACTCAGGCACACACATTCATATATGAGAAAATCCGCTAAAGCTCACAACACTGTCTGTTATCTTGACTGAACATATTAGTGCAAATGTGATAAAGTACGAGGCGCGCAGGCCTCGCTTACCGCAGAGAGCGGCGCTCGCACAGATACAGTAATTCATGCACACACTGGAGACGCCGCAAACTGACACGTTTATTCAAAAACATCCGTTCCGATTTTACATGTGTCATGTTTGATCCGGCTCACATTTGTTCTCTCAGCACATCTCACTAAACAAACAAGTAAGGGATATTGGACACAGTGGCTGCTCCTGCCACAACAAGGGGGAGGTCTCACTCTTTCCTGCCTGTGCAATTGCCTTAGCTCAATGATTTATGAAAAGGAGAACAATCTGCGCACAGATGGGACATAGATATAAATATTCTGACCCGCCACAAGCAGACCAGACCGTTCTGCTCCTTGCTTCAGGTGATCTATGACAAGACGATTAGAGCTGTGCTGGAATCAGGTACCAAACGTGTCTCTAACAAGGGCTGAGGAGGGAAAAATAAACAAAAACTGACAAGAGTTGTGTTTGTGCTCTCGCTCCAAACCATTAGCCATCATCAACCTGATCAAACTCCACTGTTTGTACTCATCTTTAATGCAACAACTGCTCTGTTGTATGACTGATTCAATTTAAGGCAGAGAATAGTTTTGTAAAGACGTGAACTGAATGCATAGTCAGGACAGCCACAGTCGTTTACTACCTACACCTGATCCAGCTGGCTGACTGCCAAGCTAACACATCATTATATGTGTTTTTTTTGTTTGTTTTGTTTCGTTTTTTTTGTACTCTTTCGAGGATTCCCTGGAGATCTGGAGGCAATTTGCTGTGATAACCCTCCCCCCTATAGCAAAATGCTCATTTCACTATCCCATCGATTGTGGACGGTAAAAGTCAAGTCTGCTTGCGTTGTAAAACCAGATTGCTGGGATTTCATTGGCGTGCGTTCACAAAAGAGAGGAACAGATATGTTGGATGGCTGATATAATTGGCTCATCACTTTCTACTGGTATTGGCATAAACAGTATGTCTGCTGATGCGGTGATGCCACAGCAAAAAACATATGGTATGCTCACACAAGTTTGACATGAGAGGGCTAACAGAAGTTTATGCTAATTTTTTTATCTCATTAATATGCAAATTTGCATACACAACATTTACATATATAATAATCTAATCAGGCCATCTACTCCATATGGGGTGGCTGTACATTTCCTAAGTAGGTCTACTGGTCTTGCATTATTGTGGTTAAAGAATCGGTTTCAACCAATCAGCTATGGAATATTTTTTAAATTCTCATGCCAACATGTTTGTCCTTGCTTGTTAGATGTCTTACAATCTACTCTTTTTAAAGGAGCTATAGTAACTTTAGGGAAATGAGTCTGTGAAATTCACATTTCAACCTTAATCCTCCTTACTAACCCTTACCCCCAGAGGATGTGATGTGTGTGGACCATCAGACAAATAATTCACTATGGCACCTGAAGATTTTGCAGAGCTATTGGCACCTATACTTCACACAAGCAAGAATCATAAAAAACTGCTCATTGCTAATTCTCATGGCCACTATAAATTTCCAGCCAAGTTTGTTACTGCATTTAAACAAACGACTAATACTGCTACTTCTGTCTTCACAACAGTCTCAAATGAAACCTTCAACTCACCAATTTTGAGCTTTTAAACAACTAACCAAGGTCATTTTCCTTTTAAACAGATCTTATTTATTTATTTAACTATGGGGTTCCTTACTGAATAAAGTAACTTACTGTACATCACTGTTTAATATTTTTGATTTGTAAAGACAGAGGGTCTAACAACAGATATAATGGCACAACTGACAGAATACTGTGTGATCCACCAGTGTTTAAGTTCACAACACTGCATCCTACATATGGCATCCTACACCGCATTACACCCCTCAAAGGCTCTGTGCAGCATGAAATGCATGTTACCGTCTATATATAGTCATCATTGTTATGCAGGAATACGTTATGGATGAGCATGCATAAAGCATTTGTGCTAAAGTAGTTATCTGTGTGGCTTTTACCTCTTCCTGAACCGTCACTCACTCTGCATTATCTGATACAATGCAATACCATCAAACAGAACATAATGCATTCCAGACTTGGACCATCACAAAGATGAAGTCACTCATGCCCTGGGGGCTTTACTCTGTATGCCAAGCTGTGGCTGCTGTTGCCGCCGCCGCTGACATTTAGTCTACTTCCACTAGTCCTCACAGAACGATCTGGGCAAACCTTCCATCACAAAAGGAGGCTTAATTATCCAAAACTATGGCGTTTTCCAGGAGCCCATCTGTGAGTTTGTTGTTGACGGCTTCGCATAGAGAAAACATCCCTGAGAGGATTAATTTACTCTTTCTTCTAATGAGCAGTTGGGCAGGTGAACCTGCCCTGTCGCTGCTCCTCTGAGGATATAGGCACCAAAACAGGATGTATTATGCTATAGAGTGTATCCAATGTCCAAGTACTGCTACGACTTGGCAGCATCTAAATGACAGTATATAAGATATGAAAACTACTCTGATTGTTTTTTCCCCTAAATAATCAACATGAATATTTAAATTCAATCCATGGAGCAAAATATTACAATGCTGCAAACATCAATTTCAGCTGTTTCGGTTGTTGGGTTTTTTTTTTGTGTGTGTGTTTTACAAACAAACAATTTACTTGTGAATCCACAGGAGGGCAGCAGAGAGATTTTGCTAATCCCCCACCTCTCTCTCTCTCTCTCTCTCTCTCTCTCTCTGTCATGGCAGGCTATGAGGTGTTTTTAGCCATCTTGTTTCACATCTGTGGACATTCAGCTGCAGCTCTGTTGCACTGAAACAGACGGCAGATGGATTAATTGAAATTGACAGCGAAAGCTTAGTAATGCTTTTTTTCCCCTGTCCTCAAGCCTCTCATGTGGCAGACTGACCCACCAACCTGAGTGTGGATTACGGGTGTTTAAACTAAACACTAACACTAAAATTACATGATCGCTGCAACTTCAGAGTCCTGGGTCTCTGAGGTCAAGGACAAAAATGTGCAGTTAAAGCACAGTGCACAGGAGTGTGTGTTTACTCTTTAGGTTAAACCATCCCTGAAGGTCAGTGACCATGTTGCCGTATAATTTATTCAATCAATATTCAGTGAGTGGACGCACCTGTAGATTATACTATAGAAAACAAAAAACTTGCGTACATTTAGGACCTCGGGGACATTTTTAAATTCGAAACAGGATGCCACAGTAAACCACAATCCATAAATCATCTACAGTACATCAACCTTTTGAGAACATTTTGCAATTCAGTGTATCCGTGTTGGGAATTATGTTGATATAGATTGGACACATCTGGCGTCCAGATTGCCAAATATTTGGAAGACGTGTTAGTTTTCATGCTACAAGTGGGTGTAATTAAGTTTCCTTGAGTTTAGAGATCGTAGATATACACTCATGTGCTACATCTGGTCTTAATGGGTTAATTAAAAAGGCACATGTCAATTGCAGGTCTGTGACGGGACGCACACTCTGGTGTCCTGTGTGAAAGTCAGGCTTGTTGAACAACCATCCCTTATGCTGACTACCACACCCTTAAATGGTATTTATATATTCCTTCCAAACTGCAATGGTTAGATGTCTGTGTCATTTCTGTAGCTTTCTGAGGCCAGTGATCCAATATTCACACCCACTGCACACAGTGTTACTGCTGTACTTGCTGTTTAACAAAAGACAACCACCACAATCTGTTTCAATCGTTTTTAAAATCAACAACCAAGTGCAACACTATGAACTGATTTTTGGGGATACTATCTGAAAGTATGTGCCATTGTCCGAAGATGTACTTGATATCAAATCGTCCTCCTGACCGTAAACAATCTTCCATCTTGTGTGGCCACCTGGAACAGTGGTAGACATTTCTGATTTCTGACATGGTCAGACAACCTCTCTTCTAACACCAGGGATGGGCGACTCATTCCACAGAGGGCTGCCGTGGCTGCAGGTTTTTGTTCCAACCTATCACGAGCACACAGTTTGACCAATCAGCTGTTTAAAGACTGAGATCAGTTGATTAAATGAGTTAAGTCTGGTGTGCTGCTGCTTGGCTGGAACAAAAACCTGCAGCCACATGGCCCTTTGTGGAATGAGTTGGCCAATGAGAGCCCATAAAAACACCTGTACACTCTGCCACTAGTTGATGTTGGGCACACTACCGATTGCATCATACAGTCCATTTACATACAGAATTCATAGTGTATTGGGCTGTTTCTGGGTTAGGACACGCAACAGAAATCAAGCACATAAAGCCCCTTTACCACTGGTCAAAAAAACAGTAAAGACTTTAATCTTCACACTGGCCTTCGTGCCCAGGTCAAATGAGGCTGCAACTGATGTGGCCCTGATTGGCTACAGCTCCCATCAGTGTTGACGTAAACTCAACAACTGCATGAAAACACAAATTTTCACAGCCATCAGACCCAGCACAGACACTGGAGACAAACCTGACACCTGTCCAGCATGGTGCTGTTCCACGCCTACAATGCCCAGTAGACTGACAGTCTAAAGATAACCCTAAAAAAACGTTTTTCATACACACATGAACTGGATGGGCACTCCAACACTTTTACAGAAGCACAAACCCAGATATGAGATATGAGCAGTGAGCAGTGAGGCTGATTTATCAGCATTTTAAAAAACCCAATTTCTGCTTATTTTGGTGGAAATAAGCAGAAATTCTTCACCAACATACAAGATCAGCCTTTCAAAACTTATCCAAGACATTTTCTGAGAGAAAGCCCAGATCAAACAATTACAGACATGTTAAGTAGTGGAGGAGAACAGAGGGTTCCTATCGTGGGATAGAACTGTTTTTTAAGAACACAATCCTGAGTTGACTTCATTCATTGTTGTTGCTGACACAGTACACGCCTCGTTCTCTCTGTCTCTCTCTCTGTGGGGCCTTGGTAAGAAAAATAACAACAAGGACACTTTGTTGGCCCTAAACTTAGAGCATTTATACTGTGATTATCTTTCCAAGTATCTGTAACCTCAACATTAAGAGAGAGAAAAATTGCATGTACAGAGACACAGGCCTGTGTTCACCTCGGAGAATATTTGGCAGAGACGGAGGGTTTGATCACACACACACACAGTTTCAATGGTTGGATGGTCACCTGATCCACTCTATGCGTGGGTGTGTGTGTGTGTGTGTATTTGGTAGATGGGGGTCCACAATGCCTTGGGGCAATGGTATAATAGGTACCAACCCATCCCAAACTGACCTGCCTCCATATTTGATTTCAAGGGCCAGTCTAGGAAATGATAAGTCTGGACAGGTTCAAAAGAAATCCTGGGAGATGTGTTCTTTGGATTGTGCTTGATTTAGTCATCCTAAAGCGGATCAGACACATCAGTGTCAAGAATATGAAAATTAGATGAATTTTTTGCAAGCAAATTGTAAGTATTGTTTGAATTACAAACTAGTTGTAAAATCAGTCATAGTCTTGGCAGACATAATGCATCCTTGAAAAGGCCTCTCCAGCTCATGCATTTTTCACCCACTTAAAAGGATTTGTCATGGCTTATAAAACATTGTGTAGTTTTTATAAACGGAACAGGAATGCATTTCTGGAGAAGTATGTGTAGATATTAAAGGAGAAGTTCAGTTTTTTGCAACCTGGACCTTATTTCTAGCATAAAATATGTTCATTTACTCATCCATACAATTTTGGTGTAACTTGGAGTCCTTCGGACGATATTTAGATCCACTCGAGATTCACATATATCCATATAATGGGAATGATGGGGCATCGACAATGCAGCCTCTAAATAAGACATTATCTGCCACGAAACTCGTTCATTTCACCATTTGTTATGAATCACCAGTATTATTCCCCTGTGAGTTCAGAGCGGTTCAGAGTTGCCTTGTTATTGTCATCTGGGGTTTTTTACAGGGGTTTTTACGAATGTCGACTACTTTGATGATGTCAGTGCCATGCACCACCGCAGCACGGCTCATTCACTCCATGCTCTGCAACGGTCGGCTACACGGAACTTGCTACTGCTAATAACATGGTTTGATTTCCAAATTGTCCAAACAAAATGACTAGTTGGACGAAGTTCAGCTTCCACAGGCAGAGCACAGAGTGAATGAGCTGTGTTGCGGTGGCGCATGTCATCAAAATAATTGAGTAGTTACACCAAAATTGTATGGGTGAGTAAATGAACGTATTTTATGCTAGAAATAAGGTCCAGGTTGCAAAA
This sequence comes from Selene dorsalis, assembly GCA_900303245.1. Lineage (NCBI taxonomy): Eukaryota > Metazoa > Chordata > Actinopteri > Carangiformes > Carangidae > Selene > Selene dorsalis. Next base: position 17,488 of record OMNW01031422.1, read on the forward strand.
AACTGAACTTCTCCTTTAAGTTTATTTACAGAAAATAAAGTGGTGCAAGGTTAACTATTTCTAAAATGTATGACTACATCAAGAACACATTATATTCTAAAGATGTATTGAAGACAAATTGATGATATCTGGTAACAGGTAATATGAAAGACAACTCAGTTGAAATGGAAAACAGTGTTTAGCCTTGAGGCTCTGAAGAGAACAGGTGCTTGAGATTTTTTTAACACAGATGTTTGTACCCATATGAGGACACAACATGGCCCGTTATACACAGGCAGTGTATAACAAGTGCATTTGTTATGGGGAACCAAAATTCATAGAAAAATCATAGTGTATGTGAAAATGGAATCTTCTGTGAAAATGTGATTTTCATTGACTCAGTCCATCAGCCTCCAGCACTAAACTGCTGGGCAGTAGCCTTGAATCGATGCCACAGGGCATCGGTGTGGTGTGAGCGGACCCGGATATAGAGAGCCTTGTGGAGAACGAAAGACTAGAGCAGATCACAAACCCTGAATCTGGCTGAATGCCACTTTGACTGACGTACAAGCTTCGGCATTGACATCACACAGAAATTGAAATTACAGTATTGTGGGTCATTTTAATGTTCAGTAAAATACAACTGGCAGAAGTTCAAACGGCCATTCTTGTGTTATCTTGAGCCTTAGTCAGTTACAAATTGCACAGCATTTTATGTAATAGTTGACCATTTTCCAAAGCACAGCTTTTTAGATTAAATATTTTCCACCAAAAGAGTCATTTGTTAGTATTCTTTGGACACATACAACCTGCTTGAGATAGCCAACACATCAAAGTATAAAAACCAATCTTGGCCTCTACACAAAATCGCAATTTCAGTGCATGGTAATGTATGGACCATTGAGTCAGCCCTTTTGGCTTTAGAATTGAGGATATCAACTGGAAAATGTATGGTGTGCTACAGGAAATGCTCACAAATAATATAAAGAATTAGCAACTACCACTGTCTTTCATACAATAAAATGGCACTATAGCAAACTTGGAAATATGCAAATAAAAGTGTATATTATTCCACAGGGAAAGTACAGGTATCTCATTTAAATTTTAGGCATTTACCTTTGCAACTAAGCAGTGCAAGATAAGATGGCCATCCCACCTTAAGGGATGAAACCAAGAAGGGAGAGGTGAAATGGTGCCCTGGTGTGATTGTTTGAACCATCGGCATATCTGTTTGACAACTGCAGTAAATGAGAGCTCATCTGTCAGCAGCGAGTCCTCAGAGAGCGACACAACCTCCCACCAACCACACTCACTGAACCCCTTGTAAACAAACAGTAATGAGAGAGAATAGATCCCTCGATCATCATCACACAGCTGTAAACACAGATGTGCTGAGAATCGAGTCACCAAACAGAAACAGGCAAGGCTGAATAGGAAGTACAGTAAGTTGTGAATGTGTGACATGTGAGGGCTGGTGTAGCGTATCAATACATGAAGCCACATGTGATTAATAATGAAGGGGAGTAGTGGAGAACTGAAGTGTAGATCACAGCTGCTACACATCATATCTGCATCTGGTACAGATATGGCTTTGAGAACCATTAAACTGCCAAGACAGTAAAGACTCAAACAGTCTGACGTGAAATTACATAGAGTGGTTGGGAAATTTTTTGAATTCCTCTGTTCTATAAGAAATGTAATCCAATGCAGAAATGGTCTTTTCCGTCACATACAACAAGACCATTGTCCTCCAGAGTTTGGGAGTCTTTTCCTGAAAGGCTATCTGGCCGGTGGCCCCAGGCTAATCTAGGTTGGGTAGAGCAGAGGTCACAGGCCACATGCTTTGCCTGGTTTCGGCTGGTGGTCTGAGCACTCATCCTTCAGATCACTGCTTAGGTCAGGTGCTCAATTTGCTTAAAATAATCTGACAGAGGACCTGAGAAGAAAGAAGTAACCACTGGCTTTGATACTCAATTTCAGATTGATAGCTTAACTCAGATCAGATTAAAGGGATAGTTCAGTTTTTTTTTAAGTGGGGTTGTATGAGGTACAAATAGCCACTAGGTATAACATCTGCAATAGAAAGCTCTCTGCTCCCCCCCACTGAGAAATACCAGAGCATCGTGCTGCACCGAGACACAGGCAGTCAATGGTTGTCAACAGGGGACGATTAATCAGCGTATTTTTGCCGCCTACGAGAAGTCCCGTCTCAAAAATAATACACGGGTTCAAGAGTATGATATAAAGTAAAAATTTACAATGCATCAGCTGGTCAGAAAAAAAATTAGTTTATCTGGAACTAACCAGCTCACTCAGTATTCCTCCGCGCAGGTAGGCTTCGCAACGCGCTGGATCAATCCGCCTAATCAGAAATCTAAAAAGTCTAACATCCCCTGCTGCCACTGCGTCATCAGGAGATCAAGAAAAGTAGCCCAGATGTCCATCAACCTAGCAACATGCTCCAGCTCCTCCTGGGAAAGCCAAGGCATTTCCAAGCCAAATGAGATGTGGAGCTTGTTTTTTCCAGATGGATGTGCCCAGAAAACCTCTAATGGAAGGGGCCCAGGACGATCAGCTGCCCAAACCACCTCAACCTGACTTCTACTGATGTGAAAGAGCAGTGACTTGTAGTCTTGCCACCTTTTGGAGGAATGTCATATCTGCCGCTCGTCAATCTTGTTCTGTTGATCACTATTAGTGAAGGAGGTTTTTTTTCTTTCTTTCTCCAGTGTTCCTCTTCCTCTCCTAAATGTCACTAACTTTCCAGGAGTTCAGGGTACAACATTCTTACTGACATTGTTCAGCTTCTATCATGTTTAGCATCTATCATGCTTGTCAAGATGTTGGTACAAGAAAAGCACAGACTTGGAAAATAGGATGAGGATGAGGCAAGTAAGAGAAAACACAGGACAGATAATATCAACTAGATAAGAACATTTGACAGGAGGAACCCATCTCCGACCAAAATTTACATTTATGCGCGAGTCGACTGTAGTAGCCTACAAAGCAAAATGGATTTGCGTTTTTTAGACATTAGTGTGCAACCAAAAGGTTATTTATTAGGATTCATTGTTATTAAAAATGCAACAGATCTCGAATGACAACAACTGCGGGTATTGTGAAGCCATGCTCTCCCGCATATCATCAGACAAGGGGCTCTTAGATTGAATACATTAATTGAATAATAATGTGTACAAACTTGAAGGGTGGACAGTAGAATTGATTATGCTATATGTTATAAATCATCATGCAATGATTTATAACATAATAATAATAATTCATTTTTAAGTTATGTAATCAATTAAAAACTGTAAAAGTTGGTATTAGGCATTACAAAGTGATAAAACATGATGCATAGATTTCAGCTTCTAAACACAATTCTGTTTTGTTAACAATTTAAAGATGCAGTTATGTTTCAAATACATGTTTCATTGGTTTTTCAATTTGCTCTGAGAATGAGGTAAAACCAAAGTCGAAACAGATGCTGCCAAAATAATCCAGACTAATCGAAAAAATAATCGATAGATCAGTCGACAACCAAAATAATCGTTAGTTGCAGCCCTACACTCAGTATCAGTCTGTTTTGCTTAACTCAAAAATTACAAATGGATTTAAAAAGGTAAAAGAAATGAAATTTAACTCCAGTATACCAACAAATTAAATAAAAATGCATCTGAAAAAACTAATCCAATAATACAAAATAATATTACCAACGTCAGCAGCAGAAAACACTCTGCTAACATTCAGACCAGTTCATTGAGAGACCAGCTACACGTTACCAGCAACATTGTATTCTGAGTTAACGAACCAGTAAACAATGAGTCATTACGTTTGCTTTTGTGATTTTGTGAATTAATCGACATATATCACCCCACAACACTCTCAGTCATACAGATGGGGAATGAGAAATCCACAGCACTATCTGTAGTTCACAATGACTGCTTGATCACTGTGTCTCTATAGGGCAGGCATAAAGTCGACTAACAAATGGTGTGATGTGGCTGAGGCACTACTCTGAGTCACACGCTGACTGTGTAATGCTCATCATTTTCTCATTGGTATCAAGTTCACAATAAGCACTTCTGTCTGAGACATCTGAACTCCTGATGATTGTGTTTTCTCCAGCTCACAATTTCAACTATACTACCCAAAGCTCATAATGTGTGAGTGTTGAACGAAGATTTGGAAATAGAAAGCTCGGGCTCAGGCTCAGCCCTTGTGCGGTCCAGTTTAGTGCCAACATGACAGACTGAATATTTAATTTAATCTTTGTTTACTTGAACTGATATTTGAAATTGAACAAAAAAAACTGACATCCTTATATCGTTTTTTCCGATGTTCAGTTTGATATATTCCTAGTTCAACACTAAGAATAGTGTTGAACACTGGCATTTTTTTTTCAATTTCTAATATGGTATAATCTTGTCTAATAATAAAGAGAATAAAGTTCCCCATAAACTGCTTCTGTGAATATGACCTCATCCCAGGCTAGCATCTTAATTAATGTGCAACACAACCACTGCTGACCAGGAAAGCTACTGCTGGCTGAGAAAGATGACCTGCACTACATCTTGCTCTGCTATATCTTTGTGATAATTAAATCTGAATGTTTCATAGAATGAAGATTAAACCCCTACTTCCTGCTCGGTTCCACGAAGTCAGCTGTCTTTTCAAACGCTGGGTCTGAGTTGATGTGGCTAATGAAGGCCAGATGTGGATCGCCACAGCGCACACACACACACACTCTCTCTCTCTTTCTTCAGAGAAATAGAGAATTACAGTGTTGCTTCACAAACACACACAAAGTGATCTGTGGTCCTTCGTGAAATACCACTCGTGTCACTGGTAGTTCACACTGTATTAAGCAACATCCAGGTTTAGTTTTGGATAGGATGTCTTTAATACCACAAGCATATTATTTTGATGACAATTTTTGGTTATTATTTCTTTACCAAGAGCAGTCTGAGTATTGCCCAAATGTGACAGTTGCATTTGGATGCCTTTTTTGGGGCTTTTTTGTTCCCCCCGGGACCTTCTGAAGGCCATAATTAAACCTTTGCATGCTGTTTAACTCAAACCCCTAGGTAAGACATTTTGGTACCAGACGTGTCATGTCTGTGTTTTCTTACAGTGTTCCCATGAATTTCAACTTCACTATTGGAACAGAGGTTGAAAAAAAATTAGAAAAGAAAAAAAAGGCAGAAAGATCACGTCCCACTGCAAACATGAGCCACTACGCTCTTCCCGGTATTTACTGTGCACACTTGGAACAGCTTATCCCAAAACCTATAAAAAAAAAAAAAGCATAATACTGCATGGCCAGCCTGCATCCCAAAGACCAGATCTGGGTTCTCAAATTACATTGTTTGCAGGATAAAGGAATAATGTACAGTATATCCCACACTGACCTTCACAAAACAGCACAGTTGCTGCAATAAGGAAGGCTCATAAAGCCCAATAAATGGACACACAGTTTCTCATGGTCTGGGAATGTGTGTGTGAAACTGCTAAATTTCTGGACCATTTTGTTTGAATGAGATGCTGGAAATATCAAAACAAACAATAAAATGACTCTCCTTGTAAGGTGCTGCCACTGGGTTAAATTCAGGATATAAAAAGTGACAGAAAAACATTGATCAAATGTATCTCCAAAAAGAAACCTGTGACCTATGTTTCCTCCTCAGCTACTTCCACTCCTTCCTCTGTTACATTTATTTCTGGTCATGTCTAAGCATGTCCAAATCTGTAATCAACAGCAGAAGAGTCTGGTCTGGCTTGAATGACTAAATGGGCTCCTGCAAATGAGTTTTACAGGAGATCAGTAGGAGGCCAGTCCCCCAATCCCCAAGGCCCTGTAGTGCCAAAGCAGGAAGAAACCACTGTAACACATCTGGTCATTCAAACACAACATTACAATTTACAGTAATGTTCATAGATTGACAAATTGAGTCTAATCCATTACGTTGGCTAGAGAAGCCAAGGAGACTCAGTCAAAAAAAAGGTCACAAAAGTAGAGAAGGCAGCTTTTCAAAACATGGCCATGACCAGATGTAAAAGATCAGCCGGGCCATGAAGGGTTCAGTGCAATTATCAAAGCTAGGGTGTAATACTCATGTAATATGGTAAGCAGATTTTGCTTCTATATGTTCTCATCAGGATCCAGATGCTGAAGGCGAGCGCTGACATAAATATGAACATGCTGAAGTGTTTATTAAAAAAAAAAAAAGACTCAACTATTATCTAATTTAAAAACTGAAAAAAACAAAAACTTCAAACAGTCCATCAAGTGAGTTGAGTTTGAGTTAAAACTTTAACTTGTTGTGAGGGTGAGATGGGATGAGAGAGAAAGGCCCACACAGACACACTCACAGCCATACCTGGATTAATTTATGCCATTTCACCTCTTAGCTCAAAATCTCTCTCTTGAAACATTAGCACTACTCACTCAAACGTACTCTCAGAGCTTCCCACAGGGATATACTCTATCCCATGTTCGGCTAGTGTTGACAATTAGAACAGCTTAAAATAAAACAAGTTGAATAATTTGACTAATTTATTAAAAGAGTGAATTCAAACCCCTGCAGTAGCTTTCATTAAAATGAATAAACTAATGGATCCTCAAATTCTCCTTTCAGGGAAAAAAAACTAAACACTCTGTTCAGACATTAGAGTTAATACATTCACCATTACTGGCTACGCTATCAGTCAAATTAGTGTGTTTGTAATGAAAAACCCTTCAAAAGGCACTGATCTGGGAAACCTATTGCTCATAGACGGCAATCTCATAAACATTTGCTGCTGTTTTGACAGGAAGGAATCCAAATAAAAACAGTGAACTGGCTAAACACTTATGAGACAATTATACTTTTGGGAAATTGGGGTAATTGTAAAGAGAAAAAAAATCTGCTTATTGTTATATATATGTTTAATGCGTTACATCATAATTAGATTATAGCTCCATAACCTGATATAAAGCCACATTTGGAGTGGCTATAAAGGATAAATAAATAATAACATAATAAAGTAAAGAGAAGGAATGTTCAGTTCTGTATAGTTGAGTTCAAAGTGTGCTTGAAGGAATCTCAGTAATGATCCATACAGTGTACAGCTATGTTGAAATTATAAGCAACTGAAAAGAATCAGAGAAAGATGTGCCTTTGTTACTGTGAAAAAAACAAAAAGGTGAGTCACTGTTTCTATTTTATAAATTACAAACACAGAAATATGCATGTGACTGTCTCTGTGAGGCTGTAGGTCACTCACTGTAGGAGCGATAGTGCTTTGAACTAAACGTTACCACCTGCATGCTTACATTGCGTTGCCTTCATCCTGAGGGGAACATGAATGTCTGTAACAAATCAAAACAAAACAGTCCAACAGATGTTGAGACATTTTACTCAAACACGACAAATATTAAGCTCAGGGTTGTGAAAGACGATAAAGTAACAGGATCACCACCACAGTAAATCAGATTCATCCTCAGGGAGCCATGAATGTTTGTAGTAAATACTGTGCCAGTTACAGATTTAGAGACATGTCATCAGTTGAATGAAAGTATACTGATTACGCCTAGATTTCATGGTGAACAGGAAAATTTCACTAGACACAGTGGTTCTGCTAGGATTTTTTTTAAGTGGCAGCAGCCCCCCCCCCCGGGAGAGACACATCCCAATGGCAGCTGGCCACTGTAGAGGAAACACTGAGACACAAAAATGTCCACTCATCAAAGTCAAGAGGATCAAAACTCAAACCATCAATATCATGGCAAGACACCTATCAGTTGTTGAGAGAGTGGTGGGCCATATGGTAGGAACACACATTAACAGCAGTGGACTGAGTTTGAAAAAGAAAGTACAAGGGATAATTCCCACCTCCGTCTGTTTAAGTGGAGAGCAGTAGTCAAAGTAGTAACTATAATAATGGTAGCAGTGCTGTACTGCTTTGCTTCATGGAGGTTTCTCTAAATGTAAACTTCTATACTAAAACCTATCATCAACCCTTGCTGGAGGCTTACAGGGAGGCAGGCACTAGGACCTGCAGCAGCCCACGTTCAGACAGAGACTGGAGCCTCTGGGACACTTCTCACTTAGTTTCAGAACAATTTTCAAACAAGTGCAAGACTCTGAAAGGACTGTTTGGGATAATTGACAAAGAATTTGTTCTTCCTTTCCCTGGCATCTTGTGGAATTGGACACAAAGCGGAATATATTTCCTCCGGAGTCTTACGTCAGTGGAGACGTGGACAGAGCATTTACAGAGGTAGAAAACTATTTTACCTTCACATCCACTGCATGGATCCACACGAACCTGCTACTGTGTAAAATGCACAGGACAAAGCCCATTTACATGTTCTTGATTCTGTTAAACAAACGTACAGACAAAGGAGGGAGGGTTTCTTTGAATCATAAAGAGTTTCAGTTGTGCAGCTTTCGAGGTAAAGTCAAAGCACTTTAACAAGCTTATGGAAAAAAAACAAGGTGTTCTTCTGTTAGGAAATTTCTTATGAGCAGCTCTTGAGACATTTTTGCATTTTCCGTTTCTGTCTGTCATGATAGTTACCAGCTGAGGATTTCAATAAACCTGTTATGCGTTGAAATGCCTGTGAGGGTTTAGGGTTGAAGATCAGACTCTGTCAGGGATCTGATCATCTCCTCCATCTCCTCTGAAACTGCTGAAGCTTAGCCTGGGGCTCATCGGGTTACAATAGCACCAATCAGACCTGTACTCGTCTCCTCGGGCTACACACTGCTCACAACATATTCCTGCAGACTTTCTGTATTTGTATGGTATGTGACAAGGAGCTAGCTGTAGGGTAGATATCTCAAATTATGTGTGCCACAGAGTTACAGACACAAATTATTGCATTCTAGACATAATAGCAGGTTATTATAGCCAAGGGAACTTTCTATGCTGTTTTCATAGAAGGTACTTTTTCAAACCGACCTTTTCTATATGATTCATATTGGTTATATTTGATTCTATGTTTGGCTTATTTTTCTCTCTTTTGTTTGATCAAATTTCTAAATTGGTAGAAATCAACTGAAAATTTTCTAGTTATTTACTGGTATACGGTTGTCATTCATTTCCAAGTGGGTCTCTATTTGTGTTATAAATACGGGAACAGAGCAACTTTAACTTTATACATCAGACCGTATGGTTGTTGTCCACTGGCTGGGAGAATAGAGTGTATTATTAATAGAGAGGCTTCTCTGTGCTCAAACAACAGAGGTAGTGGTCAGTTTACAATGACAATGGGAGTGATGAAATCAGAGGGGGTTGGTAGGATGTTGGTCTCATGTATGTTTCATTTGTAAAGGAAAAGAAATAACCAAAGCAAATTCAACACTGGTTTCCTCAAGATATTTCTAAGGGTATTTGTAGTTTTTTTTTTGTTTACCTTCATCAATGGCAACTTAATTTCAAGGCCAGTTCTAGGAAACACGGGGTGGAGTTTGTCATCCAGCTTTTTATAAGACGTCTTTGAACTATAACCACCCATACTCAACGCTCCCATCCATTGAAACTTAGGGTACTTTTGTCATGAGAAGCTGAGGACGCAGTTTGCCTGACAGCTGTGGTCCTGCTTGTCCTGCACAAAAACCAAGGAAAACGTAGAACGTAGACAATAAAGCTACACATAATAAACCCAAAGGTTCTGATCATACCTGCATCCTAATGCACAAGTTGTACAGCAACTCAACAATACAGTTCAGTTAACACAACCACATTTGAAGAAACAACTCATTGGCAATGAGAGACGTTCAGGAAGTTCAAACTAAATCTAAAGCTACAGTTTGTGGGCTGCCAGAAACCCGAAAGCAAAGTAGAACAAAGGTTACATTAGTATGTATTATATGACTACATGATTCAAAGTGTGTCTACGTGTTTGCTTCTGTGTCTCTCTACTGTGATAGATGTCCCTGATGACTGAAACAGTACTCAGTAAAACTGAACCTCCCTAGCTCAGCTGCTCGTAAGGTGAAAGATCTGTGGAGGGTGTTTTACTAGAGGCTTGTCCTCATCTGGCCTGTGCTCACGTGACTGTTGTGGAATAAAGTCTGTCAAGTGTAGATCTGCAAGTTGCATTTAGTTAGTCTCATAATTATCTTTTTAACCAAAAGATTTATTCTTTAGTCTATAATATGTCAAAAAAAGTGTAAAATGTGCAACATACTCGTCAAGTTCCCAGGACCCCATGGTCGTGCCTTTCTCCAAACCAGCAGTTTTGAACCCAAAGATATCTACATTTCTATGATATGGAGGGAGAGAAAATCACAATATGACCACATTCAGCAAACGGAAAAAGGGATGTATGAGGGACAACTAATCTATAGAGGATATTGAACTTATTTTATTAGCAAGAATAAGACCGGGCAATTAAATGGCTTTTCCATTTGGCTCCAAACTATTCCAGATCTCTTCACATTTCAGCATTCTTCACATTTTTGTGAATAGCATGTCACATGTGTTAGACTCAGTCTAAAGGTGTCGGAGTGGACGGCGGTAAAACTGTGGAGTTGAGCTCCCTCTGTCTTTTTCCATCTGTTCTGGTATGCAGACAACAACAATGTATATCAGTGTGGACTTTCTGCACACCAGCTGTAATTCCTCATCGCTGAACAATCTGTTCCACAGGTGGATGAACATGGTCTGGCAATCCAGGCTCAGACTTTTTGGAGAGGTTTCAGATGCTGTACAGTCCATCTGAGGCGAGTGAGCGTGTAATGTTAACACACAGAAACATCCGTCCACATTGAGGCGCTGATACATTTTTCCAAACTAGCTATAAACCAAAGATGAGGATGTGATAAACATACAAATACATTCAGAGTTCTGTTATGCTCCTGCTGGTTGCCATTCATACATCTGACAGACAGACACCTGACTGTTTCTCTGTTTGGCAGCGCTTTGTTAGAGATGTAACTGACAGGGAAATGGCACATAATGGTAAATACACAGCTCTGTCGAGGCCAAACATTTTCTTCCTTCAGATCTGGATTATTATCTGGATCTGCCCCAAACCGTACAAAAGCCAAGGCCTCAACACCATAAATATGACTGAGCTCAGCTTTTACATTATCATTTCCTGTGAAAGTGCCTGTGCGAAAAGTACCACAATGATGAAAAGAAAAAGAAAAAAAAATCATGGATCTGGAACAAAACTGATGATGCAAATAAGTTCAGTATCTGTTGCATTATAACCAAAAGACCAACACACTAAAGTAAAAACCTAACCTGGTGGGGGTTAAAAATAATTTCTTTCATCAAGCAACACATTTTCATTTGATGGTTAATGTTTGTCAATACTTTGATGGGCCATAAAGCCATGTGTCATAAAAACTAAGCCTGTACAAAGGGGACTTTGCAGTATCCTTTTCCACTCTGTTTAGTTTCATTGACAGCTCTCCAACAACCACTAAAATCGAGACAAGGACAGGCACTCCGTAAGAAAACAGAAGACAAAGCCAGAAAAAAGTAATTCATAAAAATACAACTGATAAGATTTCTTTGAATGCTACAGACTACACAACTTTCAGGAACTGGGTAAAAAAAAACAAACAACACTTGTCCAAGTCCCATCAGCGCTACACGGATGACTGCAAATTTCACATTTCTGTTTCACTGATCTTTGGCAGCAAAACCTGATGGAAACTCAGGTCATTGCTGGACACCATTGCTCACTCCACTGGAAACACTGGCCTTCGCTCTGTGTCAAGACTTGACCTTCTGGTGGTGAAAACCTGTAATGGTTTGTCTATGACCTCTGTAAGAATTTGCTGGCTGGCTTTTAACAGAATATTCTCATCAAATTTATGAAGTTTACGAGAAGAGGGTTCAGTTTGTCATCAACGCAGCAGCAAATCAGAAAACAATAAGACTCCTATCTCAGGGACAGTAAAAAGAGGACCTAATAAATATTGATAAAGGCCAACACACATTTTCCTGACAGCTTTATAGTGAGCAGCTGACAAGTACAGCGGGACAAAAACTTAGGTGAAGCACGAGTGAAAGAATTTACAGACTATTTTCCGCTTCAGGTTGCGGCCGGTCACTGTAAAAAAAAAAAAGTGGTTAATGTGTCTAAAATTATGTGCACAGACTTCTCAGTGCTCAAATGCTGATACACATCTTATTATATATAGAGTTTGATACACTGATGAATGTTTCTTATAAATTTCATGTTCTCTCGTCCCCCAAATAAGTAGGCTGTTATTGCCCACAGTTAGAGCAGCTCATGTTATTCCTCCCCTTACTGGGATTAAACCTGATTACCCCCCCTTCGTGTATAATTGCATTAGCATCTTTCCTTCCATGCAGACATGTCCCATCATCTCTTCCAGCCTCAGGCACAGTTCAAATAACATGGGACTCACAAAACAAGAAAAAGAAAAACATGTGTAGGTGTAATGTGTAGGTTTTCAGTTAAACCTCCTGCTGTGCGATGGCAGACAGTTATCTCTTGGGAGAAACATTTTCCTCCAATATCATGTTTGACATTAAAGCAGTGGAGTCGAGTGGCTCCAGATGATCATTTACAACTGTAATCTTTACTGTAAAACAGCACACAAAAATGGCACATAGAAGAAAAAGTAAAAGTGAATATCCGTGGGAAGGTGCAGCAGAGCCACAACTGGCCTGTGTCTGTGATTGAGCTGTATTGCCTCTTTCCAGTGAAGTGCCCCTGTAAGCAGGAGAGCCTCATCATCTCACAGTGCAAGTCACATTCAGACCACACACACACACACACACACACGCACAACGTGAACTGTGCTTCACCCTTCTCATCCAGCGCGCCAACTAAAACTCACCCCTCTAACCCAACAATGTGTAACTTTCAGACAGTCAAGTCAACTTAAGAAAGGAAAAAGTTGTGTTTTATTTTAATACAATATGGTTTATGGTTAGTTTTTATTTAAGTGTTTTAATCCAAACTTAATACTGATAATCATCTCTTTCTACTACTGGGGTTGTCCATTATCCAGATGTTTAAAGACTTTGGTAGTTCCACTTTTTCAAGCTTGTAATTTGTCTGTGCTCGTCACCCGTCACAGGTACAGGAATGCTCTTTTTGATTTGAGCCACTGAAAACAAATAAGGCAAAAGCCCCACGACCACTAGAAGTGGCGGGATACAAACAGTCAAATCTGCAGAAACAGAAAACGTCACACGGCACCATTTGTACATACACACCGCCATGTCTGTGGCGTCCCTTTATTTACCCTCCATAACAGCAGGGGAGAATTTATTTGGAGAAGAAGCGGTAACCATAATGTGAGGATACAGAAAACTGCAGTGACGAAAACAGAGGCTACACTGAAACAGCCACAAAGGTGTCAGGGTGTATGTGAGAAGCCATCTGATTGGCCATAAAGGGTGCAGATATACGACGCCCTCGGTGAACCGAGACTTAAAAACAATCAATCTGGACAGACTTTACCACAAAATGTCAAAGCAAAGGTGTAAACAAAAGCCAGAAAAGGAAATCGGAGTCCCGTATCCACAAGGTGGCAAAATGACTGTGAGAGTTTACACAGACTTCGTACGGCCTCGTATTTGGAAGCTTTTTAACTGAGGAGTGTTGACACGTCACAAAGGCCAAAGCCAGTGTGTGGTACTTCGGGTGCAATATAACTTTCTTTTATGAAGAGTCACTATGAGCCACTTTGCCTTCTGCATACTGGTTTTCATTTGGTGACAATAAAAACAGCAATACGAAAAAAACGCTGAGTGGCACAAGTAATGCCAACCACAACAGGCCACAGCTCAATATTTCCCAAACCACCGTAGGGGCTAATGGGTGGTTGGTAACACCCAGAATACAATGCTTTTTCAGAGTAATAGCAATCTCAGAGTGTTTGATCTGCGACTTCACGCCACGGAAGCAAACGAGGGTAGACAGATGGGTCCCTTCTTATTCCCACTAAAAAACAGTTGGAGTCTGAATCAAGTTTTTCTTAGCAGAATTCCTGAAAAGTAAAAAAGAGCCGTCTGGCACTGTTGTGTTTAAAAGGATCTGCATGATTGTTATTGGTAAGACTTAACAGCAATAGACTAAACACCAGCCAAGTGTCGACACAGGGGGATGCAAAGGTCCGGCCAAACAATTTCCTTAAGTAAATGGAGAAATCAAAGCAGCTATTCTCTCCAAGCACTGAGAACCATATCTGATTTGGCATCTGTCGCCGTAGCATCTTCGCATAATTGCAATTGGCTGTAATCCTGAAAAATCAGTGTGGCTACAATTGAATTTGAGACAGCTCCGAGTCACACGGCCTGCTTTTCTTTTTCTTTTCCTTTCTTTCTCCCATTTCAGCTCCTCATTGGGCCAAAATTAATTCACAAGTCGACCTGACCATGATATACTTTATAGTTCATTTCAGGCAACTGGAGGTCTGTCTACTTCCGCTGTGCTGTTGAGCGTATGCCACTGGATGATGCAAACGGAGAACAACACACATCCTCCGACTCCCTCGAGTCATTGATGGATGCGTTTATTTAACTAATTTAGAGTACTTGAGCAGAGCCTGTTTCTGCCGCTGAGTCTGTTGTGTTTAGTTACACTGTGTATAGAGACTGGGGTCAGCTGTGTTTCCTCAGCACAGCGAGACCAAACACAACCATCAGTGAGGAATGAAACCGTCCTTGTTGAATCTGCCATTTACCGTTCTCATGTGGTTCTGTCTGTCTCGGTCGGTGATTATATTTCAGGCTGTTGGGTTTGTGTGATGTAAAGAATGATGCTCTTCATAAAAACGGCCTTTCTGAAGCTGTTTTCACTCATGTCCGACATCATGGAGTTCATTAGGCTTTGTTGTGTGTTGTGTGTGTGTGTGTGTGTGTACAGTGGACATGTTTCATCTGCTGTTTAATCTCCGTAGTCAACAGGAAGTACGTTCAAAGCCCTTTTGTGGGAACCGCTCAGCTTATAATTGCTAAATAACAAAGCTACATTATAATGTCTGCAGTAGACTGTGTATCTTTTCGCGGGGGCACATAAACAATCGGCTGCCATTGTCATCCAGATGTTGCAATCACATTGTGTGTTCTCAGTGATAACTCTGAAGTTCCTATCTATTGCGTCACTAAAAGCCTTGGATGCAAAGTCAGAATCTGTCCAAGACTTTGAGCATTTGCTGACTGACTGGCCCTCCCTTATCTGCTCTTTGGCTCGACTCCGTTCGGTCTCAGTTTGAACGTGATGTGGTCTCAGCGCCAGACAGACTTTCACACATCTGCCTTAAATCACCATATACTGCCAGCGGAGGCCCTGTTTCTTAAGCAAAGGTCATATCGTGTTTGAAATGATTTCCCACATAGTTGTCTGAATGGTAAAACGGAAAATTGCCTCAACTAGATGCTACAGGACAGCAGTGTCAGACGAAAAATGGGAAATTATGAGCTTGCATGCTATTAACGGCTTCTTAGCGTGTATCCTTTGACTAGTTGCCAAAGACGAAATAAGACTTTTCACATCCCTACACCTTGTGAGCAAGCCGAGGCAGGTACCCGCAAAGGTGCAAAAGTGACATGTAACCTGAAATGTGTTGCATGTCTGTCTTTGATCACTGCAATGTTCAATGCTCGCAACCGTGTTGAAGCCGGCCGTTCAACGTGCATGTGTAAGCATGTGTTTGACTGTAATACGTTTGCACACAACACATGTACTGTGTTACATCAAGAGCTTCTGTGGTGTTCACTAAATTACATTCTTAAAAACCACAGAGAGCAAAATGCTATTTCATACCATTCACAGTCATACTGTAGAATGATGACAAACTCATGAGAACAAACAGACTTACAATTATCTTAATATTTTCCACCCACGCAGAGAAAGGAACAACATACTTTTGCTGAAATTGACATTTGCTCACTATGAGACACTTAGCCTCCCTGCTACTGAGGCTAGGAGAGGCAACATTGCTTAATAGGTCAGAAGCTCTTTTGATCAGGTGACACATCTTAACATTGTTCTAAAACAATAAATGATTCATCTAAATGTGACAGAGCAGACTGTGTTCACTGGAAATTTCCAAAATCAACCGTAACTGACATTAACTCACTGTCATGCTGCTCCCTGTTGTAGAACTGATTACTGACTGAGACATTTTTTTTCCGTTTCCACTTAAATTTCTCGGTATTGCAAATGTCAAAATAGCAGACCACTTAACCAAACTCTACTACCTGCATTTCAGTGATTTCACTGACCCTCTGCCAGCTGTCACTCTCTAAACGTGGCTGCTGCGCTGTCTGCCAATGCCACTGTCAAACGGACTCCACTTTAAATACACAGAGGGCAGCCTGATGCAAGATCTGTGGAACATCATTTTTCCACGGGGAGTATCAATGAGAGGACATGGGCTGAACTATCATTCACCTTTTTGTGCTGGACCACAGTCAAGAAGTGAATTCATTAATCAGGAACAGACCTCATGTGTGCTTTCAGCCCTCTCTCTATTTTGTAAAAAACCAAAATACGGCAATGTGCTTTTTCGTTTTTCGAGTGCCACTGCCTTTTCACTTCTCTGTGCCTCTCGGGGCGTTTTCCTCCCATCTTAACACAGCCTCCTCCTGTACATCCAATCTACGTGGCTTGTAAAAAGAAAAAAAGAAAAAAGCCTCAGGAGGGAATATGCTGCAGAGTTGCCATAGCAACAAAATTATGCCCTGTTTACCTTTGCCAGAAAACACTGTTCAAGTTGAGAGATGTTTAGACACTATCATGGCTGTATCTTCCTGTTGCTCCTGGTGTATCTATGAAAACAGCACAGCAGAGCTGCCTGCACGGTTAATTGAGGGATTCTCATCCATCAATTAAGATGTGAATGGCTCAACAAACAGGACATTACTGTAACAACTGCAGAGGCTGAAATGCACTGCCAGTAACTAAAGTCTAATTATAGTGGCAAGCAAGACAGTGACAGTCTGGCAATTTAGTTACAATGGAGAAAAATGTTTGAGAATTTACAACATTTGTTCAGTGTAGCTACTGCTTCTGGATCTATGCTCTAAAATAATGTAATAACAATTTAAAATCCCAGTGATCAATATAAAGCAACTATCAACAATTCTGTTTCTAGAACGAGAAACTCTGCTCTATAGAACACATAAAGATTCTTCAAAAGCATAAAGTTTAAATCAGGACTGTGAAAAAATACTAAAGTTAAAATAAAATCAATTACTCCCTGTAGATTGTGGTCATATTGTTAACAATGGTGACAACGTATGCTTTAGAGAGCTTTAAGATAGATAGATTACATTTTGCAAAAGTCCTTCACGTGTCATCTGTCAAATTTATTTCACACTCATTGGCAAAAATTGCCTTCGATGTGGAGAGAGATGTGTATAACAGGGTTTAGGATATGTTTCTGAGTTACACAGTTCAGATCTGATAATAATACATCTGAAATTTTAACTCACGTAACAGCTGAAAAGGCATACATTTAATATTTCTAAAAACTCATGTTGTTGAAACTATAACACAATTGGTATTGGATTGGAAAAACTGAATAGTTGTGTGATAGCACCAGGAGAACTATCCAATCATTTGAGAATAACCCACAGTGTGAACTTTTATCCTTTTTTGTCCATGGCGAGGTAGCTTTACAAAGAGAAAAAGAAAGGAATAGCATTCCCCATCATAGTATTCATGAGTTTCACACAATAGATCCACAGGTTTTACCATGGCCATCATCTCAGGAACCTTTGCAGCGGATTGAAGTTTGATGACTTCGATCCAGCACAAAGCTACACTTCAACTTGGTGAGCGGTTTTGCACAAATGATCGCAGCAACATAATGAGTGGCATGTCATTCAAAGCCCACTGGTGCCTTTCAGATAAAGTCACCTGCACCTCCCTTCCTCATTGAATGAGAGCCAGCCTCAGTGGATCATGTTACTGAGGGGACTGTGTGACTTTTACCATATGAATGAAGCCACTGGCTTTTTTTTCAGAGGGAGGGGGATTGTTCCCGGTCTGCAGACTGGATTGTGAGCCACACTGGGCTGCGTGTCAGTCAACCCAGACGGGGGTTCATTAAACTGCCTCCATTAGAGCTAATGACTTGTAGGTCAGTGGTTGTGGGTGGCCTCTCCATTCAGGGCTAACAGACCACATAACTAACTGGCTTTCTGATTCAGTTAATTCACACCAACAAGGGAATAACTGTTTTGTCTCCTGTCAGTGAACATCCGAAAAAAGAAATGTTCACAGTTCAATGCTACTTTTACTGCAAATAAACTAAACCCTACCAGTGTAGGCTGTTGTATAAGACAGATGGATTAGGAAATGACCTGTTCACAGCTCAAGTATTGAAATCAACTCTCACAAGCAGTAAAAGTTGTGTAACATAACCCAACGGCAACAGTGTGTCTCTTCAAAGTCCACAAAAGACAGGTATCAGAAGCAAAACACACAGACTATACAAAGGGAGTCCGCCATGACTCTGGTACATGAACAAATCCAGTGAGCCGCTAAGCTCCCAAGCGGCCACTTGAGCATTCTTCCATGTACAGGCTGCAGGTTGGTATGTACAGGTCATGGTCTGTACAACAGCTAGTTTCAGCAGCAGCTGAGTTGGGTCGTGTATACGGATTCTCTTTGGGCCAGAAATGAAATAAACTGTTTTACAATGACATCTAGGCAACCTACAACACAGAGTAGCGGAGCCTGGGGGAACTTAGTACAGTATTTTGCCAAAGTAGGGCTGCAGGTAGCTGTTGTGAATCTGAAATAAATGGTTGATTATAGCTGATGGATAGAAAAATAATCTTCAACTATTTGGTCGATCATCATTTTGTCATGCTGAGTTGGACTTTTTCATATTTTTCCTGAAAAGATGTAAACCAAGCAATTCATTTGAGATGCTTGAATCTGAGAATATTTGACATTTTCTCATATGATCAATCATTTCAAATCATTGCAAAAATAGTTTACTCCCAATGACTATTCGAATGATTGATCAGGAGACTTATTGTTTCAAATTGAGGGAAAAATCTGCATATGAGTATGTTGCACTAAGTACAGTGACATTGTGGGCTGCCACAGCACCAACTAGCATGCAGCTATCTCACAATAACAGCTTTACTGTTTGAGTAAATATCTGGTGCCTATAGGTTCATCACAGTGTATGTGCATACTGTATGCCAGGCTGAGTGCAATGCACACTGCTTGAACAGAACTAATGGTGAACAGTCCCAAAATCTCATTACACACTGACAGCAGCTGTTATATGAAGTGTACACTGAGGAAATAGCAATGAGTAATAAGAATGGGATATCCATTAAAAACATTGTCCCTGCCAGGCATTTCTAATGTGCCGCAAATAAATCATTGAGGATCCTCTACTATACGAATATGAAGGCCTGCTTACAGCCACTACTAAGGGTTTATATTCTTCATGTTCCACTACTGTAAAGAATTATATGATATAGTGAACAGACAGGGATAAACGTAGTCTTAGCATTAGACCATTTTCAAAGCAGGCAGTCTGATATGTCAAAGCAGGGGAAACACATGTTCCTAATAACAACGATGTCTGCATTTCATTGAGGTTTCCCAACGCCAGGACTTTGGTATTTTGCATGCTGGCTCAGTTGTGAGGCTTATTGAGACACTTCAGTTGAACATAGCATGATCATTATTTGCACTTTTGTGTCCCGTGCAGTAACAGATACAAACCCTAAAAATACAGGACATTCATATGCAGCAGCAGGCGCAGCAGCAGACACAACTAAAACGCACAATGAAATCACAAAAAATAATCATAGTTCAAAGCAGAAAGCCTCTTAAGGAGAAATTATTACTGTTCCCCTCAGGCACAATAGAGCAGAAGTTGAACGAGCAGGAAAATTAAGTTTAATGTTGACAGGAGTTATCCAGTTCCACCAGTTATCATGGCAAGAACGAGACATTGTCTAGATGTGTATCCTTGCAAGTAATCTATAATATGCACACTCATTTTTACACTTAAGGCAACATGACTGTCTCTGCATCTGGTTTCCAACACAAAATGTTCCACAACAACAGCAACAACCTATGAGGAAATACAATGCCAATGACACTAAAACTGCAAAATTCATAGTCCTCCACCCTGTATAAACTACAACAGCATGGCAGCATTAAAACTTCCAATTGATCTCACATTAACCCTCCGTGATGGACAGGCCTACAGGTAAATGACAGCAGCACAGCAAGGCACTAGGCCACCAATCAGGGTGAAGCTCACCAACAGATCAGCACAATAAGCACTTACTTTGTTGATGTATGGCAGTGAACTTGGCGTCTCATTGTTGGTAGATATTTGTCAGGAAGTCCAAAAAACTCTCCTTCGGCTTTAAGCGTCCATATGTTGCTGGCAGCGTACAACCAACTAAAATGGTGCGATTATCACGTCATAGACCAAACTGGCCAGGTGAACAGGTGAGGCCTTGTTGCTTATACTTAAGTTCGTAAATTAGTTTCAGAGCACATTTAAAAGCCGGCCTGACTGAGAAACGTATGAGTGATAACGTGCGGGACTGCGGTAAAAATCCTTGTGATACTGTCATGGACGTCACACCACCTGAAAACACCTGAGGTAATTTAACTTAACCGCTCTCACAGAAACGA
>OMNW01031422.1:38979-51172 GCA_900303245.1 Selene dorsalis
ATTTGCTAAATGTTTTTGACACTAACTCAGAATCTAGATTTGAATTTATTTGACTGTTGATGTCCATTCATCTAACTTTGAAAGACACTCTGATTTGATTTGATTTGATTTGATTAAAAAACAGTGGTGGAAAGTAACAAAAGAAGAGAAAAAGAGGTGTAACTTACTGAGGTACATCACTTGGGTTTTTAAGTTTACTGAGACTATTACCCAACTTAATTTATCAATGTGTAGAATAAATAAATAAAAAAACTTAAATCCTTAAATCCTGTGTTAATTACTTGTTAAAACAGGAGACCATATAGAAAGTATAACACAAACATAACATTAGCCACCATATCTCTTATGTGAACCATAAAAAAATAAATAATTGGTTCAGTGGAGCATTCAGACATAATTATTAACTTGTGCAATGCATTTACACAATAAATCAAGTTGATAACATTGTAATGCAATTACATGCAGAAGTTGGAGTGTTGCCATTTTTGCTGCATTTCTCAACTTTTGTCCTGAAAAACGTTACAACTCTAGAACAGATTCTATTGAATTGTCCCAAGCACGGTTTTAACACTGTCTTGGAAATGTTCCACAGGGATTTTGTTCATGCTGATTCAACAGCCTTCCCTGCAGTGTTATCACTGGCACTCTGTCCTACAAACATCCTGCTCGACACCACCCCAACTGTGTTTTATTGGGTTAGGTCTGGGAAGTGTTGAGGCCCTTTTTTAGGGAAGTTAAATTCAAATCAAAACTAACGTGGCACAGTGACTGCTCTGTGACATGACACATTATCCAGCTGAAAGAATCGAATAATTACACATTGAGAGCTTCAGTGTGCCAAGAAATACCATCTCCCTCGCTGTGGCACCATTAACATTGTCGGACCGTATTTCCAGCATATTTCCAGTCTTCAGTCATCAGGTGGACATGTGCTACTGTAGCCCATCTGCTTCAAGGCTCGATGAGTAGTGCGATGTGAGATGCCCCAGTGCACACTAATGTTGTACAGCGGCGTTATGTGCATATTTGTAGCCCACCTAGTAGTTTGAATGAATGTTGCCTTTCTCTGCTCACCACAGGACAGCACTGCTGACAGCATGTTTCTAGGCACTGAGTAGCTGTTTGAGCTGTGTCACAAGCCGCAGTCACATCCTCATAAATGACTTGTTTTCTACTAACATGATTTCAGACTTTCATCCTGTTTTCGAGAATATTGAACAAAGTTCTTGTTGAACAGCCGCAGAATAATGAGACCAATTAAAAGTTTCAGTTTTAGGATTTTACATCTTGTTATTTTTTAATCTTTAATAAGGTATTACACATGACATGTGTTTGGTGTGTTCTGCAATTGTAATTTGGCTGATCTGTTACACATGCTGTGGCATTGCATAATAAGTATCAAAATGGTTCAAGTCCCAGCATCAGCTTAATTAGATCAAGCTGCCCGCTTCGTTTTCAATATAAATTAAACAAATCAATAGCAGTCCTAATTATGATCAAAGAGAGATTCAAACTGATAGTATTTACTAGTGTCTGTAAACAACATTGGTCTGTTGTGGAGTCAGATCAGATCTGACACTCTATTCTAACATTTCTTGTCCATGTTAACGTTTATCAAAAGTGAAATTGAAACTTCCAGTCTGGGGTTTGCTTTTGTACCTTGTACCATTGTAACAGAGTCTAACAACAATTTTCAACTGTCGTTTGAGAAAAAATTCCAAACTCAGGGTTCAGTTATATCACAATTTTTCCTCTTACATTTTTGTATTTTCATACTCCATCCACAGCAAAAGTCTGGTACATACATGAGCTGCATAAAAAGTCCAACACCTACAGGGTGTGCAAAGCAGGACCCAAAACATTCATGAGTTTAAAACATTTTCATAGATGTAAATCCAGTAGTAGAGCCAGACATTTACTGTTTTCTTCAAGATCCACTTGTGTGCATTTTCTTGGTCGGGTTATAAGAGGTTTGCTCAGTGTTCCTCGATCATTACACCAACAAATTCATCCCCAGTACAACTGAACAAAGTTATGCTGCTGATGAGTGTTGTGTTACCTAAATGAAAGACCCAGAAAAGTCAGCTTGGGCTAGTATTGTTATATCACACAATCTACAAGCTCAGTAAATAACTTTTGAAAATGAAGAGTATGCATTGTATGTATGTACAGATAGTTGCCTACACACATGCAGTGCAAGCTGTGTCAACACACAGCTGGATTAAACTTTCTGTTTATACGAGGCTTTTATTTCCTTAGTGACTTGGTAACTATTCAACTTCTGTGTTCGTCCAGCAGTTTCCAGAAATGAAGAACGTGTTATAATTGGACTTCATGACAGACACATGCTGTGGTTTCAGGGGTTAGTATGAGGACAGTGGTCAGTGTTGCTCCTTTTTGTTTAAGACGGAACTAAATCAGGGTGGCTTCCATATTGAACAGTCCATTTGCAGGTGAAAGGTCACAGGTTTAAATCCCCTGTCTGCCAGAGACCACCGTTGTTGAGGAGCTGTCAAGCAAGAACACCTCCTGTGCCCATGCAGATTCTTTACAGGTATACACCAGTGTCATTTAGATTTACAGCCCATTTACTTCTGTTTATATTTAGCCTACATTCCTACAATTTTTACCGTACATTCCTGTAAGTGTGCCGTATTTTAATGACTGTTTGTAACTTCCTCTGCTACTGGAAAGTAGCTGCTTGGATTTAAAAAAAAAAGAAGATAATTAAAATTGCGAGGGGGGATGTTTTCAAGGATTAACGTTGGAGCTTTTTAAGAGTTGCAAGCTTAATTCCTGTGGGTTTCAGGTGATTGACACTAAGTAAGGTGTAACAACACATAGTGTGTTGACATGAAAACACTTCACTCAAGCACTCTTGAGCACAGTCGCAAAACATTGGGACAAAACGACAAAACAAAATTAAGGCCTCTGCTTCAATGTGATGGATTATCCAGCTGGTGTGGTGCCCATGTTTCATCGCTGCTCAAAAATGATTTGTGGTACTTTGATTGTAGGAAATCAAATCAGGTGGAATTATTTAATAGAGTGGGACATTGTAGAGCAAAATCCTGATTAAAGAAAATGTCATATAGTGGTGATACTAAGTGATCTGGTGGCTGGTCCTGAAATACTCTCTAAACTCCAAATGTCTGTCTGTATAAAATGGCAAAGTTTACATATATTAAGTATAGAATGTCCCTTTTCCACATGCAAACCTGTTTCCACACCAGATTATCTACATTATGCAGACCAGCTTTTGAATTTTGATATGTTCAGTATGTGAGGATCTGGTGAGCGGGAATAACATATTAACTTTCTCTTCCTGTATCAGTCCGAGAAAGAATGTGTTTATAGTGGGTTTATGAGCTGGGCTGAGACACTTTGTGTGCTTGTCTTTCAACAGCACTGAAGAGCAGAGGCAGAGGAGGGCAGAGTCGTGCTGGATGGGGGCCACGGCCGGGCCTGATGGCAGGAGCCCGGAACGAAGCAAGCTCTAATCACAACCTCTAGGAGCCTCTGAGGTGCTACAGTTCACGTGGAGACACTGAAAAGGTAGGAAGATGGATGGATGAGAGTCAGAGAGGTGCACAAAAAATCGATCACTTCAGCAGCTCATAGATCAAACAGTCCACTCTTGTTAGGTTGCAACAAACATGATGACATCCTAAATAAGACTATTTCATTCCATATAGACTTGAACGTGCACTAGATTTAAGGAAAGGAAATAAATAGTCAGTTGTCCATTCTTTAAGTAACTCCTACATTTTAGACAGTCAGATGTCATTCTGAATAAATGATACTGTTTTCAAATACAAAAACGGATTGTTAATAATATTAATTCATTTTACTGGTTTTCAAGTTCTTCTGTTCATGCATATGTAGTGACACAATTAAAAAACTCACAATTTCAAAAACAAAAAGTAAATGTTAGAATCAGAGAATCAGGAGAATTTTACTTAAATAAGGAGAATTTGACAAGAGTGGAGAATGATGATGCCTTGATGGTGAGCTGTATTTATGTTGTTTGCTCCTATCACACATGCAGTTAAAAAAAATTAGGGGTGTTTCGAATTCAAAGGATCGGCTAAGATAAATGGCTCTCCTGTGTTTTTGCACGACGGTTATCAGGAATCTAGTCTCAACCGGGCTTCTGCAGTCCTCCTTTATAGATAGAACTAATAATGAGGTGTCTCAGTGAGCCATGGCAGGGAACCAGTGGTGTCATACCAAAGCCATGAACTTCAGACACTTGGTTGGAATCCACCCGTCGTTAATTTTATAAATCATCTGTATTTTTCCAACATTACACAGCAAAATGTCAGCAGACCTACAGCTCTTCTTAGTTCTCTGTAATGACAGTTATTTGCTTTCCATAAGAATGATGCATGTCCTAGTAAAATACCACAGGGAACATTTTAAGCATCAGTTCATTCAACAATAATAACTTGATTTTATTAGCTATAAAAAAGATCCTTTTGTCCTTTGTTTCACATAGTGAGTTTGTTCTGTTTCTCAGTATCATGATTATGATTTTAATTAATTTTGCAAAAGAATTGCTGCCACTGTGGACACACTGTGCTCATTAAAATGGGGTTTTTCATCTTCATCATCATTAATCTTCATCTCTTTTTCATCAGCCGTGCACTTGACCTGAAAAGTTTTCGTTCTTCTTTCCGCTGGCTGAATGTCTCCTGCTTCCTGCTGTGAAGCTTCCTGTGCGTCCTTCCTCTACTGTGATTTGCTTGCTTAAGCATAATACGGATCACCCTACAACTGATACAGTAATGATTTTTTTTATAGCCGAACAATGTGGCACACAGGAAGACAGGGCCTAGTGGTGAGGTGTGACAAGAGATACTCGGCTTTTGGACATGGCCCAAAAACATTTATTAGTGTAATCACAGCTCATCTAATGTACTTTTGTACAGACTGTGTCTTTCTTTTGATTTGTTGTCCCAACAGTTTGAACCCAGCAGCACTCACTCTCACACCTGAGGCAAACATAGCATATAATAAACCTACCTGACAGAGCCTGCCAGTATCGCCAACGTTACAGGCGTTAACACGCAAGGAACAAGGACAAGGCTTCAAAGAGATGGGATGTCACAACAATGTCAGTAATACTCCTGTGGGTAACAAGACACCTCTTCGCGTGGATAATGATACACAACACCTTCATTTCTATTCTACAGGAGGAATGCAGCTGTTTTTCTCATATACCGTTTAAGTAACCAGACCCATGGACTCTTGTCTCATGGGTGTCAACACAGTTCGAAGATTAAATTAAGATGAGACCTTTGCACATCATCAACCAAGGCTGAGTACAGCACATAGAAATAAGATCTGTTAAATAAAAAGCTGTAACATAAAAAGCTAATTTGTAAGTCTAATTAGGATTTAGATGACATGTTATCTAATTTCATACTGCAGATGTCCTTCCTCCCTGTGCAGAGTTCACTGTCCTCACTGTCGATTGAATTTAGTCAACAATTTCACTATTAACCATTAAATTAGATATTAAATGGTGAACTGCTTCCTGTTTACATAAACAAATACACATCTGGGGGCATTGTTGCCCTGTGTTGAGCCTGTCAGGCATCATCCTACCAATTTTAGGTTTTGTGAGAATATTTTTTAATATCTCCTATGATTAAAGGTCAAATCTGTGATATGAATTATTGGACTTTTAACCATCTCTAACTTAAACCTGCTTTGGATCGAGTGCTGCAGAACAAGTACTAGGCCTCCGAATTTTATTGTTATGGAAAGTGTGTTCTCTGCCACATACATGTAAATTTGATAATTATCAAAAACACACAGAGCTCCCAAAATCCAATGAGATATCAGTTCCCTGCAGCTATGCAGCTTAATAGCAACATCCAGCTCATTGTTTTGGTCGGAGTGAGCTGCCATCTTGCTAACACCTGACTCCACCAAACTCCTGACTAATCCAATAGTGGACAAAGCGGACGGACATGAGTGGATGCCGAACTTTAAGCCAGAGTAAAAACAAAATTAAATGTTTTTTTATAGCAGCCTGTAAACATGTTTATTTGTTGTAAAGTTGGTCATTTTAACATATACGAAGATTGACTGGCTCACAGAGCTAGACTCCAGGTGCAGTTTTGAGTGCTCACTTGAGTTGGTTTCATGTTTTCAGCCTCAGAATTTGCTCCTTGCTCAGATCAGACAGATGTTTCCCTCAGGACCTGGGTGAGATTTAAGACAGAGAAAAAACAGATCGTGGATTCACTGGTGGTTCAAAATCTGACTCCAAATGAATAGTGTACTCTTTCCCACTATAGGTGTCAACTGTTTACTACCAGGTTCACCATATACAGCTATCAACATGGCAGACACCCTGTCACCATGCATATACTGGAGATCTACAATCACAAAGTGTTTTCTGTGCTTGCTGACATCCGTAGGTTGCGTGCCCATGAGGTCGTCCGTGCTGGTCCTGTTCCTCCTCGTCAGTGCCCAGACTGTGGCCACCATCAGAGGGGACTCGTGCACTGCCACGATGGCACAGCAGCAGGAACCAGGCGACAGCCCCAACTCCATCCCCACAGTGGACCCCAAACTCTTCACCAAGCGCCACTACCTGTCACCCAGGGTGCTCTTCAGCTCTCAGCCCCCTGATGCTGAGCCAGCAGCATCACAAGGTGCCGGGAGAAGAAGCCGCCGGCGAGCTGGGCAGCCTCAGCACCGTGGGATGTACTCAGTGTGCGAGAGCATCAGCGTCTGGGTCGGCAACAAGACCAAGGCCACGGACATCTTAGGCAACGAGGTGATGGTGCTCCCAGACGTAAATATCAACAATGTCAACAAGAAGCAGTACTTCTTTGAGACAACGTGTCAGAGCGCTCCCTCTGGCAACTCGGGCTGCCTCGGAATTGACGCGAGACACTGGAACTCCTACTGCACCAACTCACACACTTTTGTACGAGCTCTGACTTCCTGGAAAAACCTGGTGGCCTGGAGACTCATACGTATCAACGTGGCCTGTGTGTGTGTGCTCAGCCGCAAGTCCTGGCGACAGTGACGACTTGATCTGCACAGCACACACAGGTTCAGAAAAGTCAGTCGAGGGCAGTACAAACAAAGACATACTCATGCTAACATGCAGGCAGTTGTGACTTTCTCTGCATAACTTATCACCAAAGACTTCTCACTCTGCACAAAGTAAATTATTGGTATATGTCAAAGTATCAGGACTGCATGTATATACACCAGGCCTGGGTCAAATAGTATCTGCAGTTGGTTTGTGACTAGGCCCAAAAACCCAATATCAATGGCCTGTTGCAGTGTGTGACTAACTTAGCTGTGGTGTAGAGGAGGCTCAGCTTGCAAAGGTTTAAAGCGCAGCTGCTCAGTCGCACCTGACCGCTGTGTCAGACCGAGCTCTAAAGAGAAACTAGCCCTGGGGTGAAAAAAAAAGACACAAAAGTTCATTTTGTGTGAGGTATAGGATACATTTATCAAGCTACTTACCCCCGCTCACAAGTGTAAAGAGCAACTCTCAGGTGATTACATGATTGATCACATGTCGGCTCAGAGCAGAAGGAACCATTTACAGGAAGAACCGACCCTGCATCTGCAATATTGTGTAATCTTCTCAACACTTTTCAGATTTAAGATCACTTTCGAGGCATTAGGAAATTAATAAAAAAGCTTTTACACCAAGTTAATTTAAACCTTCACAGTTACAGAGCAGCCCACACAGCCACATGTGATTCAGACATGTGAAAAGGGGAGGCCTGGTTTGACCTGGTTTCATTATCACTAAAAAACATGAAAGCAACATGTTGTGTGTGTTTTATCATTTTGACCAGCACAGGCAAATTTTACATCATGTCATTTTACTAAAAGCGTTCATGCCTAATTTGCATGAATTCGGGACAAACTGATCTCATGTCTGCAGGTACAGGACCGGACGCGTGCTGCTACGTAAATAGCACTGCTTCAGTTCATCACATGATCAGTCATCTTTATGGAACCAACAATATACTGAGGCAGATGTAAAGTGTTTTAATAACGAGAAATTAACAAAATGGCTTCAGCTGTAGAAATCTGCATTCATGCCGCTTTTTACACCCTGTTCCTCAGCAGTCACTCTCTGCAGCAGGTTTAATTTAAGCCTCAGATATGCGGACCTCTAGTGGCCTTATGTGATTTCAGCAGGGCACGGTAACTGAACCACAGGTGCAGTTGGGAGCATTGGACTAGAAACCACAGTGGAGCTTGTCACAGAACAACAGCCCCAAAAGTTTTATACAACAACACAATCAGGATAATTATAGTATTTTTCTGACTCTTTTATGTTTTCCTACAGCACTCACTGCTCACTCCACGTCCACAAATGTTTAAAATACAGTTTGACCCAGGCCTGATATAACAAAACTCTGGTGTAGAATGTTAATGTTGACATTGTTATTTATTAAACACTCACATACATGCACCGTGTGGTCTATGAAGCTTACTGAATGGACACTTAGTCCTTTGTTTCTCTGAGTCTTAACATGAGAAGAAATGAGAAATGAAAAGAAAATCCATGTGGCCTCATTTTATTGCCAGTAATTTTGTGTTTTGGCTTTGCCTTGTGTTTTTACTCCTGCTCTTCATTCTGCAGTTGATATGAAGCAAGGGGAAAAATACATAAACATAAATTCAGTTGCCTGTGATTCATCAGTCTAACTCTGGCTGACAGTATTAGAGTTTGTAGTTTTCCTTTGATTTGTCAGTGACATTTCAGTGTCGTGACATTTAAAATATCTGATGTAAGCTCTGTGAGCTGCGAGGAAAAGTTGAAACGAAGACTAAGGGTGGCGGCTGATTATTTCTCTTTAGTTTTTTAATATTTCCACAGACTTGTTAACTATACATGTGAAATCTCAAAGACACTTTGTGTAATATACTACTGGCTGTGTTTACCTCAGATGTCATCACACTCATGACACAGTACAATACTGCCATCTAGAGGGTCAGGTTTGGCACATATCTAATACAGTGAGACTTCACATAAAAAAAGAGTATAATAACTCCCCCCTCAGTAGAGGTGGATAGACAGAGAGGTCCTTCACAGTACAAACACAGAGTACTTATACCACACTGTTCAAACACAAAGTACTGATGCCACACCGTACAAACACAAAATAGCCTACTAATGCCACACAAAGTACTAATGCAACACCATATAAATTCAAGGTAATTAATAGGACAAAAAGCACTAATAACAGACTGTAAAAATACAAGACACCAATTCCACAAAAAAATACTTAATACCACACAGTACAAAGTACTAATACCAAAATGATAATAAAAATGATGTACAGTAAAAGTACTGAATGCAGAAAACAGGGAATGAATGTTATATATATTATTAGGTTATTACTGATGCTGTGTTATGTAAAATCATAATTTTACAGTGTTCTTGATTGAAGTAACTGAAAACAGGATGTTTGATACAAACAATTATACGTGGGCAAACCTGTCACGGTTACAAAGCTACTACAAAACAGGCATATGACTTCTTATCTAAAAAAAGATTATATATTTCAATTGTTGTTATTTATCGCAGTGTCACATCAAATAGGTTTGATATTAGATTAGGTTTAGATAGTGGTTTGACCAGTGTTTAAATAAAACTAGCAATTGAATCAAATTTCAAAGTTCACATAGATTTATAATTAGGAAAATTACAACAATATCCTTCAATTAAGCAGAGACAAAAGTTTTCTGCAGTGAAAGTACTACTAGTATGTGCATCAAACAGCCAACATGTTGACTGTGCACTTCTCAGTCTGTCCACTAGATGGAGACAACGTTGCAGTTAAACCAGACATCCAGACTCATGAAGCTTGTACTGTCAGTATTTGTCTGGTTTGCTTCCACACTTCTAACCCCAAGTGGTACACACACAGATATATGAGTCTAGTTCTCAGGTTTTCATGCTCCCTGTCCTGCTGATGTGTAATTTTACAACAAAAAAATTACCAATGGCCACCAATAGACACCACCACATCTCACTTGCACCATGCCTTACACCAAGTTTGTAGCTGTTTCTCTCACCCCAAAATGTTGTTTAACACTTTTGAAAGCGCCAAATCAACTCGACACTGGTTTATACGGAAGCCTAGAACGGCCACAACCATTTTTTTTCATTGCTGACATGGTTGCCTAGCAACAGGGTTCACTGGTGGAATCACAGTTCCACCGATGTAAAGTGTAGGGTTCAGTTGGAGCATGGGGCAGTAAACTTCAGCCCACTCTACTCGCTGGTGTGTTTATTGTCCACTCCAATAACACTTCATTGAGCCGTCAACAATAATAACCATTAGTTACACTGAACCTTAGTTTGTTTGCTGAGCTGGGTTTATTTAAGGAGCAACCGGTCCCATCTATCCTGTTACAACCAACATAATAGATCCATGCTAACAAACTGCTAACTTCCTGTAATCGGAAGTGATTCCACTAGTGAGCTATGTTGCTAGGAAACCATGTCAACACATTCTACGATTATTTCGTTATCACGAGAAAACGGTCTTTGTTATATCGAGATAACGAAACAATAAGTAGTTATCACGGGAAACCATCAATCAAAGAACGTCTGTGTCAATAGTTATTTTTGGTTTTCTGGTGTTTCTGCACTTTTGATGTCTCTCCGATCATAAGGATGACTCACAGTTGCACCATATGGAGATCAGGTTACGTTATTGCACCAGATTTACATATCAAGCACAGGAGAGGATGGTGAGGAGGGGCGGCCGGGGAAGGATAATGGGATTTCGACTCCATTATACCCTGAGGATATGGTTTCAGTTGGGGTTTACTGCCTTGGTGATAATTAGAGTTCTGTGTTCATGACAGGATTGGATGGCCAACCTGATAGGTTAACATTGTCACAGCTTAGTCTATCTATCCATCTATCCATCTATCCATCTATCTATCTATCTATCTATCTATCTATCTATCTATCTATCTATCTATCTATCTATCTATCTATCTATCTATCTATCTATCTATCTATCTATCTATCTATCTATCTATCTATCGTATGTGACAGAAGTAGAGTGGGCAGTGATGTGCAGTGTCTCATGATCCAGTTGGGCTGATCCTCACTGATAGCCTGGCACACAAACAGGGGGGTCGCTGTTTCTCCCCCCTCCCACATCAGTGGGAGCAAACAAAGGAAGCACAAACATGAGAGGCTTGAATGTGAGAGTGGGTGAACCCTAGCTGACCCCCCCCCCTCCCGCCTCCTTCTCTTCGGGGCCCATAGAGAGAAGACACAGAGGAGCTTTGGTGGTGCTCCAATATGCAGTCTTCATTCACAGAGACTGGCTGGCGTTCACAGCGCCACAATGCATGCTGGGATTTTGATGATTAACATCTCTACATATTACAGCTACAGCTTCACAAATGTAAGGACTGGAGGCGTTTTTTGTCCTACACAATATTATGTAAAGTGAGCATCTCTCTGCTGCTTTAAAGCAACTTGTAACAAATGAAGAAAAGAAAACTAAAGAAAACAAAAAAAAAACTCAACTCTAAGAATTACCTACTTAACAAAGCAAATCTCTCAGTTAACTGAATTAACAAACAGAATTACAAGCAAACAAACAAATTCGGGATCAACCCAACACACACACACACACACTCATTCGAGCGTCTGGACAACCATCATGCAAACGGCGCTGAGACAGAAACACAGCTGCGAAGCGTCTGGAAGGCCGCAGTGTGACGCTGTGAAAGCAAGCAGCAGCAGAGACAGAGCAGTAGCGGCCCCAATAAGCAGCAACAGACACTCACATGAGAGGAGGATGGAGAGAGGACTCCAGGCAGCCGTTTTACCACAGCCAAACAACCACAGTGGCACATTAAGGGGGCACAGAGGAGCACACAGTTGCCCTGTCCAGCCAAACAACCTCTGACCTGGAAGTGACACAGGTGAAAATGGGAGTGCAGAGGAAGAACCGGTGGGAGGATGATGTATATGTATGTGATATATAGGCTACATAAACATGTATATATGTCTATGGGGAGGACAGAGTGATTGATACATTATATATTCTCTCTCTATGGCACTGGGGGAGGACTGCTGCTTTTGTACCAGCCCACCTCGATGATTGGTCATTATTAGCAGTGGCAGATTACGTAGATGGGCCCTTCTATGCTGCTACATATATAT
>OMNW01031423.1:1624-14585 GCA_900303245.1 Selene dorsalis
AAAAAAAAAAAAAAAAAAAAGTAGATAAAACACAACACACCCACCCCTGGTACAGCGAAGATGTCTCCTTGAGTCTGCTGCGTAGGCTGCACCCGAAGGTGTGCAGAGTCCGAATACATTGTTATGACTGTGACCGTTAAAACAAGTTTTCAAGCCTTAGAGGATGTAAAACCGCTTCATTTACATCACAATAGTATATTTTAGTCTGTCCTTCAGTAAAAAAATAAAAATATGAATGATCTGCAGTGGGAATGGGTCACATTTAAGACAACTGAGAAGTCAGTGGAGGATTTATCATTGACAAAGTCAGGTGCCGACGTATCGCTGCATGCATGAAAAACACACAAAGAGAGACCTTTTAAAACTACATTCAAGCTCTTCAGTCAAATATATGTATGTAAATTAGACCATAAACAGACTGTGTTAACAGCACCAAAGGTCAAACGACTATTAAAACTGCTGCATGAGAATGAAACACATGTTTAAAGAAAACTCTTGTTGATTTTAGCAAAAAAGACTTTTTTCAATATCCTGAAATAAACATCTAAGTGGAAGTCATCATTACTTAAATCCTTTCCCTCTCTATTTTGACAAGTCAAAATGTTTGCAGTGAAGAATGTTAGAAATTAAATATTATAGATATAGTGCCATAAATATGGTGCAATGTCAGCAACATCCCAGCGTCATGTGGAGCTAACCTTAAAGAACTAATATCACTCGGATGAATAAGTTTGCCACCATCTTTCCATCCAGTTTTGCCAGTCAAGACAATCGACCGAAATGTTCTCGAAAATATCTCCATGAATAAGAATGTGTGCAGTGGGCGTCACATTTGTCTTACTGATTATTCTCAAATTTGTGTTGTGTGTGTGTAATACCACACACAGATCTTCTATTTACAGCTTTTTACACATGATGCATGTCTTCATTTTCCATTTGGCTGTGTGTTCACCAACTTTCATCCACAACCACAACCACACCAGACCTATAAAACCTCCTCAACACACACACACATATGTGGCGTTAGATCTCCCTCTCTTTCTCCTTCTCTATCTCTCTCTCTCTCTCACACACACACACACACACACACGCATCTATCCCACATTTGGCCAACTCATTACATTATTTATCATACGGGTAATGTCTCCCAGTTAGCCTATTTTCCCCAGATAAGTAATATACAGTGTAATGTCACTGGCACGCACACTGCAGTAGGAATAATGGGAAGGTTTGTTCACTTTATGAAACACTATTTATCACAACAGAGACAAACAAAACCGGATTTCAGCTCTGGATTACACACTGGCAGAGACTGATATTGTTTTCATGCAAAACCAATAAAGAGGCATCATGTGGATATTTTGATTATATTATCAGGGCTACAAATACATTTAATAATAGAAGTGTACTACTGCCTCATGACTAGAGTCCTAATATAGCATGATATATTCCTCAGGCTGTTTAATATGTGGACGGATGAAAATAAAACTTATTGTCACTGTCTCAACCCACCCGGTGACACACATATGGGGTCTGTGAGCTCCGTCCTTCTAATTTGTTACAGGTGTTAGGTAAGAAGTACTCAGAAACACAATAACTTTGAAGATGCACAATTGTCCCGATCACATAAACATAGATTTGCAGATTTGTCTGACGGACTGAGGATTTATATTTATGGAGGTAGCACAAACAAAACAGGGACTAAAACGCAAACAGAAATGCAAAAAAAGTTTTATAAATATTCAGGCCAACTGGTTCTCTCTTGTCATTAATGCATTGTACTGTGCAACGTGTCTAAGCAATAGTTCAAACTGCAGCAAATCACCTGTGATTTTCCTGGAGCTGGAGCTCCCTCCAACAAACTGTCAGGTTAATCCCCCACAAGGACACAACTCGGCCACCACAGACTCTGTATCATGTACCCTCCCTTCAATCCAAGCACAGAGGCAAAGCATGACACATGACAAGCAGAGGAGACAAGTGACACAACAACACAACACAGTTAAACCCACGTGTATTAAAGAAGACATATTCTGGCCCTGTCCCTTTAAATGCAAATGAACCGCTGTCCGTCCTGCTCCACCCCTTCCACCTACTCACAGGTAGGGTGGTTTTATGCAAATTCATAAACTAATGACATCATTGTCAGACAACCAAGGGAACATCTTGAAAAACCACATGGATTTCAATTTAGGGAGCAAATTAGAGATTATTTTGTCAATTCTCACATTTTGGGGGACAGAAGGCAAGACAAACACCCAAATATACATTAAAGAGCCTTCAAAAAGTGATATTTCCATGATATGTCCCTTTTAAAGTCCAAGCAACAATCACAAAAGGAACTACCCTTTCCAGGCATAACCACAAAAGCAAAATGTGCAATGTGCCACACCAGCAACAAATAACCAAGACAGGTCAAATCAACCAACGTTCAGAAAGTTCAGTTAAACTAACCTCAGTGACCCCTCTTCCTCAACAAAACATGTTCGGGTCAGGTAAATTACATTTTTTTTTCCCATCCGAGTACCTCATCTTCCCAGCAAAGCAAATAGAGGATCTCTGATTTAACGCCACTCTCCGGGACCGGCAGTTGTCGGGTTTACCTACCTTAAGGCCGGCCGGTGGTTACTTCGCTGCTGCTGCTCGGGAAATGTAGGGATCCCGGTGTAGCTCCGATGTTCCCGTGGGGGTCCAAGATTTATAATCCACAGGACGCGGGGGGGGGCGATGATTAATCCGACACGACCGAGGACTATGTTCAAAAGGCCAAAGATAGGCACGGCGCTGACACTGCTGCGACTACTCAGGTAGGGTGATCCGCCATCTTGGCTCTAAAGGTACCTTTTTTTCTTTCTTTCTTTCTTTTTTTTTAAAAAAGGCGGGTTTTTCGGAGGGGACGCCATTGGAGGTGTGTCCGTGGCGTGAACATAGACTGTATATAAAAAGTGCGTGAATTAACGGCGGAAGGGACTTGAACGTTTAGTATTTCCTGGGTGATCGCCACATTTATTAGATGATTCTTGTAGCGAAGCAATCTCAGCTTCAGTTAGCGTGAAGTGATTTATGGGACGTTCAAGTGTTTCTTGGAAATTGGAAATTCCGATTTCCCGAATCTGGAACGCCCAACAATGGAAGTCCGACAAATCCCACCAGCCCTGACGTAAGAATTCAAGATTATTCCTCTCGTAATTGTTTCACATTAAAGACAGCCACGTAGCTACACAATACTGCTACTGGTACTATTCTTATTCCTGGACGTTTTCTTGTGGTGTTTATGTGTAAGATCGTGTTGTTAGCTGCTCGTTTTGGTGCATGTGACATGTTTTTGTTGTAAGTTTGGTTACGGCACATTATTTGCATTGAAATCTAACAGTCTAAAGTCTAAAGTCTGAAATCGTTATATTTTTTGTTCCATTGTATTATTCGTCCATTTTGAATCCATCACCACAGTCAGTTATGGTATAATAAACTACATTATAGGCCTTAACCTTTGACCTTGGACCTCCAAACCTGAATTCATTCAATTCATCCCTGAATATTTGTGCCAACTTTGAAGAAAGGTGTTACTGAGTATTCACTCTCATATGAATGGACCAGACAAACAGTAAACGAAGAATGTACAGATTAACACTTCAGTGAAAGTATGCACTGTCTGTCTGCCTGTCTCTCTCTCCTCTCTCTGCACATATCTGATGCCAAGTGGGCATAAGAGAGGCTCTGTGTGTGTGTCTAATGACTACCTGCTGCCTGGCACTGTTACCTTTGGACACTACAGAGAAATCTGATTAACCACTCAGCCACACTCTGCACTGTTGGTGTTCATGCCGCATGAATCCATGCAAACACTTAAAGGTGAGAGACGGATGTTTGTGTGTGTGTGTGTCTGTGTGTGTGTGTTGCTGCATAATTGAAGCTATGTTTTATTTCTTAGGTGGTTTTTCTTATATATCCATCTCTAGTTGTGCGTTTCAATGCAATTTCTCCATTGTCAGATTTTCTATACATCTTTAAACGCCTCATTCTTTGCTGTCAGATTGAACCAGCAGGGTCACACAAGTCTAAGTTTCTATTATCTATTTGAAAAAAATAAAAATCAGTTGTTCTTTCAATCATTTCTGGCTGATTATGTCAATGATTATTCTTAATTTCCAGTAATTTTCCTGTTGATCCCAAACAATCTACTATTATTGCTGCTGTGAACCTCACACACGTCACGTTTTGTCTGCCAAATGATTCTCTCAGATAAATATGCACCTCATGCTGGTGGTGGAGAAGAGTGATTATTGGATTGTTGGTTTCAGATCGTAATAAAACATAGTTTGCATATGAAAGTTATAAATTACCGAAGAATAAATGAGTGGGTAATAGATTATTCAAATCCTTTAAAACACCATGAAAAAATGTGTTTGTGTCAAAAACAAACGAATAAAAAACATCAGCTAATCAGTCACAATAACAGGACATATTAAAAATGCACTGTCTTGTGAGGATGCTGCTCTGTTTTCATTTCCCAGCTCCATAAAGATTTAAATGAATCTGTTTTCAGAAGCTGCAAACAAGAAACAAGGGTTGACACATTTAGATCCCTCTCTTTCTCTCTGCTTTCATCTCTCATAAACAATCCTCTCCCTCTCTCTCTCTCTCTCTCTCTCTCTCTCTCTCTTGCTCTCACATTTTACCGTCTTGTCAATTACTGTCCCAGTGGTTTACCTCCTCAGTCTGACACATGCACAGAGTGTGTGAGCATTCATCAGAGCTGTTTAACCCTCACAATGGCCCGGACTGGAAAGCAGCCAGGGAACGTCACGGAGGCAGCCAGTTGTCAGCGACTATCATCCCCTTCCACCCTCAAACCCCCCGTCACCGGGAGCACATCAGACAGGGAGCGGGCCTTGTTGATGAGAAGAAATTCACTAATTGTTTGATTATACAGATCTCCATGATAATGAATCACTACTCCATGGTTCGGGAACATGGTGTGCAACCCGAATTACCACCCCAACACTCAAGCTGTGAAAGTTGATTACTCATTAGCGGGTGACTGAGTGGCACAAACAACCCTGACACCCCTTTTTAAAATCCCCTCCTGTGTTTTTTTTTTTTTTTTTTTTTTTTTTACTGTATGTACTTGTAATTGCTTTAGGCTACAGTACACTGTAACTCAGGAGACTGGTCTGCAGCGACACAGAGAGATGGAAACCCGAACCAAAGTCAAGCTTCTTGCCAGATGTTACCCACTGTAAACATTCAGCATTATTGCATATAATTTTGATTTGTCTGCGAGTTTGGAAGCAGTATAGATCCCTAAAATATAGCAGAAATGTTACTGTCGTAACATAAGCAACTGTTTTTAGAGGCCAAGAGACTCTCTGCCTCAAATAACTATTCACAGATATTAGCTTTTTTTTGCCATTCGTTTGATTTGAACTTGAGCTATTTGTGTATAGTGCAGTGATAACCATCCTCAGCTGATAGTATGGCCGGCATTTCACAACTGTAGATGTGGACAGCACTCATTGAACACGACCACAGCTGCATCTAAAGCCTGCTATGGCAACCAAAATAACATAACCCAGGGTCTAACGACAAAGGGTGTTGTATATTGCACAGAAAAAGGCCACGGTCACAATAACAGGGTAAGCAAAGGCAGGTGTAAATACCATAGAATGTATGAAGGCTGATCTCGTCCATGCTGGTCCTGTCATAACTTGCATTATGGGAAATCCTGATTAGAAATATTAACGTCCAGTGTCCTTGAGGACAAGTCAGCACATGTGCAGTGTAAATCCCGGCGAGCTGCGTTTCCAGGAACATGCACTGACTTTATAGCTTTGCATTTTGTGTGATTCACAACCACTCTTAGTTGCACTTTGACTGCCTTATGTGTCTGAATGATTCATTCAGTACAATTTAGCTACTGAGCAACTAATTGACACAGTATTAGCCGTAGTGCTCGGCGACCTACACCGGTACAAAACAATGTGACTCTTGAATTGATTACAGCAGTTTGTGGAGAGAAGCCAGCAGCAGCAGCAGCAGTGGTCCAGGTGTAAAAAATAATAACCACCTCAGGCATGAACAGTTCACAGATATACTGTTTTTATTCATTTCTTGATCGATTTGTGACCTGACCCATCTGCAACCCAACAGTCTGCTATGTTGATACTGGTGATTTCCTTTTTAAACTCATTCATAATGATCACAGTGGAATCAAAGGTCACATTTTAGGCTTTAATATTGCTCAGCTTATCTGATGGTCTAGTTGGAGAGGGGCTTCAAAGCTGAAGATGGGCAGATGTGTGTGTAATTGCTTGTACAGTACGGCTCCGAGTCGTGCTGCTGGGCTTTTGTGTGCATGCATGTTTGTGAGTACATGTGTGTGTGTGTGTGCGCGCAAGAGTGCTGCAACAAGACAAAAGTTAATGAGGTTTGAAGGCTGCTGTGGCAGCAGTGGCCTCGTCTTAGTCTTCGTCCTCAGCCTCTCTGCCTCCTGCCCAGACCTTTATTAAAAGGATAATGCAGCAAGGGTCTTTAAGTGTGCAGCTGCAGAGAGAAAGACAAGGGTGACAGAGGGGTAGAGCAAGATAGAGTGAGAGAGAGAGAGCAAAAAGAAAAAGGAGTCAGGGAAGGCGACAGAGAAAAAGAGAAACAGGCCAAATTATGGTGATAAGAGGAGCAGAAGGGAGAGGATCTAAACAAGGGATGCAAGGATAGATGGATAGATAGAGACATGAGGCGTAATGAGAGAAAGACTGGAAATGCTGGAGATGAGGGAGAAAGAGGAGAAACAGAAACAGGGCATTAGACAACGGAGAGCTGCAGTGAAAATCCGAGATTCAGAGTGAGAGATGTGGAGATAAGGACAGGGAGGAGACAGACGGGAGAGACTCCGAGCAGGAAAAGCAGCAGCCACTCTGGCAGGCTGTCTGTGATCACTATGAATACACAACAGGGACACAACACCAGGCCAAACACTTTCAACAGAGAGCACATCAGGACTGTGCTTTCCATTTGCTCTGGTATTAACCTATTGACTTCTGATATACTGAGGTCTGTATCACTGAGGAAACCTGTGGGAAAGTCAGTGTTAAAACATATTACATTACCTTCTTTTGATTTATAAGCCAATCATTTTTATATCCTTTTCAGGGTCAGAGAGGTTGGGATCCTCCCAGCATGCACTGGGCTATAGTCACGTGATATCCAGGAGAGCTTTTAGACCAGAATGACTCACATAATGAACCAATGTACAGTGTGGTGTGGTGTAGGGTTGGGTTATGTCGTGTAGTGTAGTGTAGTGTAGTATAGTACAGCACAGTATAGTATTGTAGTATAGTTTCGTGTTGTATCGTGTAGTATAGTGTAGTGAAGCATAGTATAAGTATAGTGTCGAATACTGTAGTGTTGGGTCGAGTTGTATAGCATAGTGTAGTGTTTTGTTGTATAGCGTAATGTAGTAAAGCATGGTATAGTGTATTAACCTGTAGTGTTGTGTAGTGTAGTGTAGTTTAGTTTTGTGTAGCATAGTATAGTGCTGTATACAGCAGTATAGTGCGGTGTAGTATAGTGTGGTTTCATATTGTGTAGTACAGCGTAGTATAGTGTACTGTTGTGTAGTGAAGTCCAGTATAGTGTTGTATTGTGTAGTGTCGGGCCGTGAAGTATAGTGTATCGTCATATAGCCGTCGTATAGTATAGTATAGTATAGTATAGTATAGTATAGTATAGTATAGTATAGTAAGTTTAGTTCATCATAAAACAGAAACAATGTATGTTAATACATGAGACAAATCAGAAACCATCAGAGAGACACTGACATAAAATCCTGCAGGTGGTAAATGTGTAACAGATTTAATTCACAGCCACAACTTCAACGTCGCTTTGTTGCTCGTCATACCCTCTCTCTCTCTCTCCCTCTCTCTCTCTCTCTCTCTTTCTCTTCTGTCTTTGTTTTCACTGTTGACTGGAGAAAGGCAAAAAAAGAAAAAGACAGAAATCAGATCTTTTGTCGAGGACGCTGTCAATTGTTATCACTTTATATTTTCTCCTTTTTTGATTCTATTTCAAACTATTTCTATTTTTCTCTTCCAAGTCTTATTTTTCTATCAAATTAGCGTTAATCAGACCTAAATCAGTGCACATCTTACACGTGTGACAGTTTGTTTGACGAGCTCACTACCTGTGTAACTCCATTAAGACATTATTAAAACGTTGTGTACCGGTTAAACAAATGAGATCTTAAGTGATATTCACTAAACTAATTACCTCTAATCCAACAAAGAATGGTATCAATCCCGCCGTCTAACTTTTCTGTTAGTAAATGAGTGTATATGTTATAAAGTCAAACCATCATTGAGCATTAGCTTCGCTCCTAATTGAACAAGCTTTCATCCCAGATGTAACAACGTCTAATGAGTTTCATACGTCACAACACACAGTAGCAGCGTCCTCCTCCCTTATGGGTCAATCAGTCCGCTGAGGCAAACAGACATTTTTGTTACAGCCTACTTTGGACCAGCCAATTAGTAACCTGTTAATTGGCGCAGGTGCACATGTCTGAATCCAGGGGCATTGTTATTTATTAAAGGATCTCTGCAGACCTCCTGCTGACTGAAATTAGGCCTCTTTTTCGGCCAATTGCAGGTCTCAGGTGTGAGTGTTGTGGCAGAGACGTGTGCCTGTTAGTGTTGGTAAGTGCATTGTAATTAGTCTGTGACTGTAATAAGTCTCTCTCTCTCCTCTTTCCGTGTCCTCTTGGCCTCTCGCACCAGCTGCCTCTCTCCTTTCCCCCCTGCTTTGTCCATCCTTCTCACCTCTCCTCTCTCCATCTGCCTGTTCATCACTTGAAACATATACAAATCTCTGCTCCGTGCTTCATGTCGTCTATTAGGTTCTTCTCAGGGAGGTCAAACTGCACCAGATAAGAAGTTATACCCAAGCACACACAAGTTATTTGATATTTCTCCTTGACTGAGGTGAAACATCGTTTACTTTTACGCAAGCGTCATTTGTTTTAAGTCATACAAAAATAGAAATTAGTGAATTTGTTTCAGTATTACTTTGAGCAATATGGTTTTATTGTGTGGTACTAGTTTAATTAGTTGCAATAAAGGTGCATAAATGTGTGAAAATGGTGCTAATTAAGAGACAAAAGTACAGATATCATGGGCCTGTATGTTGACTTTCATCTCATGAAAGTGAAATTTAAGATAAAATTTTTTAATGCTGTTTTTTTTTTTTTTGTTAAGCTGCAAACACGTAATTGAGATATTATCACTCTATGGAGGTGGCATGGTGAACATGTTTGGTAAACAGGTGTCTTCTACACACTCAGCTGATATCTTGCCTGGACGTTCACCGACACCAAGTCGATAGCTTTGTCTGTCAGCTTGTCTGGAGCTGAGCAGGTAGTGTGCTGCAGCTTTTAGAGCTTGTTCTTCTGACAACAGCTGCTACTGGAAACACCAACACATCCAGCTGCTGTGGATTTTAGATTTCAAAAAAGCTTCACCAAACATCTCGGCATCTTTTTCATTAAATGTTCTGCAGATGGCGTTTTAAGTTTGGCACAATTTGACGACGTTGCATGCTGTGGTGGTCGTCTCATTGGGTTTGCATAGAGGACAGGTGCATGTAGAAGTGTGGCTGTATGCGATTAGCACGGGTAACCACAGCCCAGCCATTAACCCCTCTGAGGAGGAAGGACAGAGGGGGAGGGGGGGCTGCAGGGAGGATGTAAAAGAGGAGGGGGTGACAGACAGCGGACAGACTCCAGCTGGGAGTTTCATTTGCTTCATTTACTCCTTCATCACTGGGTGAAAAAAAAAAACAACTCAAACCTGTGCGACCAAGCAAGCTTCACTGTACCTTTTGTTATGTGGCTTCACAAATTGGAATAACAGGATTTCAGCTACATAAATGCAGCAGTATTTGCAGTCTATGAGAAATTGCAAACATGTTTGACTGGCAGCAGAGCAGTATAATTTCCAAAGGAAGGTCAAATAATATTGGACAAATACCAAAACGTTAAGCACACAATCCAGACTAAAAGGCAACACTGCCAACCGCAGTAAGAGGAGCTGTCTTAACAAAAAAAAAAAAAACACTGACTATGTGAGCACGTAACTTAAAAGACTATTATTATCACCTCCCTTACATCAGGACACAAGCTCTCACTGTAATTACATTTGCGTACAGACAGAATAGATGTATTCTTACAGTATGTATGATAAGTGACGGCTTATTTTCTCCGCTGCAACCCTGACAATGTCAGGCAGACTTGAGAGGAGATACAAAAAAAGAAACATAATTTGAAGGGATGAGTATGGCTTAACTTTCATATGTAAGAAATACAAGGCTGTTAGTGCTTCACACAGTCTCAGTGTTGACACTGATGGGTGTCGCTGGTAAACAAAAGCACAAGGTGGGCGCTTCTCGCTTTGGCCATTAGCTCCACTGGATCTTCTACAGCAGCAGTGTTTTTAAATAAGTTAGCATGGTGCTGTGCTCCAGTGGGAAGTGAACCCAGGGCTAAACCTGAGTTTACCTTGTTAATTTGTTGGATTGTGCATTGATAGTGGAGCTTCTTTCTGATCAGAGACAATCAGCGATGGCTATGTCTTCATTTAGCATCTCCTTCAAGCTCTTTTCTCTGCATGAAAGGTTTTTACCTCCGTCTTCAGCATGAGGTCGGTCCCTACAGCTGAGATGATACAGCAGCAACCTAAACATCAGTGGCAGTGATGGAGTACGGCAGCAGCAGCTGAGTTAATGAAGCAATATCTACTTTGTTTGCAGAATATGAAAGCTTGAATACATTTGAATATATCTGTAAATACCCGTGCTGGAGTCATACATTTTTATTAGAGAAAATGAGAATATGCTGGCACTGTTTTTTTTTCTGACCTGATTTTGCAACAAAAGAGAAAATAAAAGGTAAGAAGCTGATAAATTTGATTCTATCAAGATGTTGGAGACGCCATTTCTAAGCTGCTGCTGCTAAAAATCCTGATTCTGTAACCACGACATCCTCTGACAAATCACTAAATACATCAGTTAAAGACAAAGACTGTGCTGATATTAGAGCTTCAATTACGTATGGATTAATCAGTCAGACAGAAAGTAAAGAGCTCATTTACTTCATGTGTTCATAAGGCTGTCCCTGCAGCTGTAGTTCAGCCATAAGTGCACTAACCCACCTTAACCACCGTCAGTCCCCTCCATCCTTCACATGGACGTTGCTTTTACATTTTTTATAAAACACATCACAGTTACACACTGAGATTTAAAATGGTACAGACGGCAGACCATAATCTAAGTGGATGAATCCCATTGCTTTTTTTTTTTTTTTTTATCTGGGTCATTTATTCACATCCATCACACTCTCGGTTAGAAGCAGTGGGACGAGAGAGACCGGTCAATTTATTAGTCATCTTCCTCCTCGTGGGTTCAGGAGCCTGCAACACCCGACAGGGGATTCAATGGGGGCAGGGTCCACAGTGAAAGAGCATTCGGCATCAATCAGAGTGACAGTGTGACACAGTGTGGCGTGGGTGAATCAGACTGGAAATGTTTACACATAGGAGACATATAAAAAAAAGCCCCGTAGTTT
Source organism: Selene dorsalis (assembly GCA_900303245.1). Taxonomy (NCBI): domain Eukaryota; kingdom Metazoa; phylum Chordata; class Actinopteri; order Carangiformes; family Carangidae; genus Selene; species Selene dorsalis. Next base: position 13,236 of record OMNW01031423.1, read on the forward strand.
CCCTCTGGTTTCCTCTTGTATTTATGTTTCAGGAATATTATTGATCGTTTCGTTTGCATAACTTTGGTTGGAAAACAGGAACAAATCATTTTTAAACAAGCCAGGAGATTTTCGTTCATTTTATTCCTTTAATTCTCTGGTATGACTCATGTTCTCCTTGTCCCACAGGTTTCTGTTGCAAAATAAAGAATAAGAGGTGGATGTTCGTCCTTCAGAGGATGAATTGATTATACACAGAATATCACTGCAAAAGAAGAAGAAGAAAGGTGGATCGAGCCGAAGAGAAGAGCAAATAGAGAGAGGAAAAGAAGCAGAAAGAAAGTGAGATAGTAAGAAATGAGAGGAGAAGAAGAAAGTAAAGGGGGTGGGAGGGGGGTGGAAGGGGTGGAAGAAGGACCACTCTGCCTTTTTTCCCTGAAGAGAAAAAGGAGAGAAAGAACGAGTGGAGGATGACAGCAGGGTCTCAAAGTAGCAGCCTTCTCAGAGGATCATACCTCCTGTCAGACCATCACTCAGGGTGTCACACACGCGCACACACACACACACACACACACATAAAAGCAGGCAGCTCAGTGGGACCTGTCTGAGGAGAACACATGTGAATGGATTAGAAAACACTGAGGTCAGCAGAGGTTGACGGGCACACTGTAGTAACACAACACAAATACACACACACACACACACATTCCTGTATGGGCATCATAGTGAGCTCCAGGTAAGTGTGCAGATGGACTGAGGACCACCCTTTCTGCTACACTTAGAGCAGGCGTGGGCAACTATTCCACAAAGGGCCGGTTTGGCTGCAGGTTTTTGTTCCAACCAAGCAGCAGCACACCAGACTTAACTCATTTAATCAACTGATCTCAGTCTTCAGACAGATGATTGGTCAAACTGTGTGCTCTTGGTTGGTTGGAACAAAAACCTGCACAGGCCCTTTGTGGAATAGTTGCCCACGCCTGACTTAGAGAGAAGTACTTGTAACTTTCCCCACTAGATGACCCTGATTCAATGTCCCACCTCAGATTCTTTAGGAAACAAAGTGAAACAATCAGCATTAAAACACACGACTAGTGAAGTGTGGACTTTTTCATGGACGCAATTTTGGCTTAGTGTGTAGCTTAGATAGGAAATTAGCCAGAGTTCAAAGCCATGTAAAGTCAAATACAGCAGATGTCGTCGGAAGCGTCAGAACATATCAGTTCCCGGTCCCTGTTCTGGTTCGGGTCCCGGTTCCGGTTCGGGTCCGGGTCCCGGTTCGGGTCCCGATACCGGTCCCGGTTCGGGTTCCGGTTCGGGTTCCGGTCCCGGTTCCGGTTCCGGTTCCGGTTCCGCTCCCGCTCCCGGTCCCGG
>OMNW01031424.1:0-17984 GCA_900303245.1 Selene dorsalis
TACTGACTGTGTGTGTGCCTGCATCATGCCTCTCTGTAGGTGTGTCTGTGTGATTATATGTGCTTATCTGCAAGTGGAATCTTTTAGACAACCACCTTACTGTTCACTTACGTGTGTGTGTGTGTGTTTGTGTGACTTTATCCCTCCTATGTAACTTCCTGCTTGGTGATAACAAACTGCAGCCTCTCAGGCAGCCGAGCCGGCAGCTGCTCCGTCTCTCTCCTCGTCCTCCATCTTCCACTCCGTCTTCCCTTTCGCACTCACTGGCTTTTATGGAGGCAATAAATAAGCTCACACTGTCTCCATGTTTAACTTGGTTTTAACGGCCAGTGGAGCAGTGTGTGTGTGTGTGTGTGTGTGTGTGTGTCTGTGTGTGTGGAAACACACTTTGCAAAACCGAGGTTCATCGAGGGGTTATCAAAAACCCTCAGAGGAGTCGAGGAGCACCTGAAAGGACCACTGTGACATTTTGGGAGACACATTTGTTTGTTGTCTTACACACAGTGAGATGACAGGGTTTCTGTTATCACTGTTAAGACTGAGTTGAATGAACGAGAAAAACTCAGTGAAGGGAAACTACATTGGCCCAAATATGATATGATGAATAGAGAGAGAACATTTAACAAGAGTGATGCATCATGGGTGTTTGGCTAGCAAGCATTTTCAAGTCAGTCTGTCTCTCTTTTCTGAGTTAGTCAGCCATGAAAATATTTAACCTGCAGGAGGTTTTCTGACTAAAAATGTGACGATAACGTCGCCCGATGTCGTCGCTGCAGAAATAAACCAGAGATAAAAATCCATCCAAAAATTAGACCCGTCACAGACGGCGAGCTCAAACATGATGAAGCCAGAAAAAATGCTAACTGTGTCTGTGAGAGAAAACGTTTCTGAGGGAATCGAGTCAGTCAGCTGGGTAGTGACTACACCCACTGAGAAAGTGACCTGTGTACAGGCTTCCAGCTGCACAGAGATTTTTTCCTAAAGTTGCCAAGAGCTGTTACATTGTTGAAAGGCTGTGTGTGTGTGTGTGTGTGTGTGTGTGTGTGTGTGAGCCCTCCAGAAACCAGAGGGGAAACCCTGCAGGAGACGACTCAGAAACATTTGATCTTATTGTGTTGGATTCGGGGACATGCTCTGAGTGAGTTTAGCCTAGCTTAGCTGAAAGGCTGAGAGAAAAGAAAGTGTTAGCTCAGTTGTGCCAACAATGAAATCTCTAATAGATGTTGTATTAAGTGACTTAAAAATCGACCTGTTTGGTTTTCTTTGCACAAGCACACCTGCTGCTCACATGCTCCTATGGGCCATGTTAAAGTTACCTTGACAACAAAGGTCTGGTACGCCTGCCGGTTAGCTCCTATTGTGTATCCAAGGGTAGGGACAAACCACCCAGGCTTTGTTGGAAATAGTTTTTCAGTCTTATCCAGAAATTCTGTCTATTAATATTTACTAAAAAAGTGCATGTTTAGATTTGTTGAATCATTCCTAATTGAAGTCTTTCAGAAACGTCCTCAGGCTCCCCTGTGGTCATCCTCCCAGTGAAACCCCTGAGGGATCCTCTAAGAACTTTACCTTGGTAGAGGACAAGCTTAAGCCAGACTAAAACAAAATTAAATAGTGTTTTCTGAGCCGGACGGGTCCTCGTGGAGTCACCGCGGCTAAGTGGACGAAAGAGGGATTCAGAGAAAGCAGAAGCAACAGCCATTAATTGTGATCTATGTGTGTTTTAACAAGGATTAACAAGGCAGATGAAGGAAAGCAGCGTTCACCTGCGTGACCACCTTAAAGCCCCGAGGGACCTGAAAGACAAACACAGACACCACATGGAGGACCACAGGACAAACAGGGAAATGTTGAAGGACATATACACCATCGCAAACTTGACAAACTCGGGTGTACAGCACTGAGTAGCACAGTGAATGTCAGAGTTGAGCCACACTGCAGCACAGAGATCTGATAACAGTGCCCTGACCTGCTCACAGGATTCATAACAACAAGCTTAAATCTGTGCTGCACTGTTGTTATTGTTAAACAACAGTGTGATCAGATGGAGGGTGAACCTGCTGCTTTCCTCTCTGCAGCTGTCACAAGTTTCTATTTCTAACTTCATTATCATCAGCACGATGTTTAATTGACACATCATCCCTTGTATCACTTCGTCAATAAATATTTATGTTGCTGCTGCACTTATCTAAATTCAGCTTCTGCCCTCTCTGCTCCCCTGTCCGCACACACACACACACACACACACTGATCATTTGCATTTATTCCTTGCGCTTCACTGTTATGTAAATACTCTCTGAATATCTGCAAGCTAAGCTGCTCAGACTGCAAGACACGTAACCAGGTAACCGCTGTGAGCCACACAAGCGGCTGTATTAGCTTTGAGCGGTGTTAAAACAGTAGCTGCTCACCTTTTCTCCTGGCAGAAATAATGTCCTTAGTTGTTTTCCTTAATTTTTTCTGATGCCTTTCCTTTCATTTGGTTCTTTTTCGGTGATCCAGGTTTAGCTTTGATGTTGAGGGAAAAAGCATCTCGGCTGCCAGGAGTCAGCACGATTAGCCACGTTAGCTTGTGATCAAAACCACAGTGCAGGTGCAGACTGAGCCATTTGTGTCTTAATGAGGGAGAGCGCTGGAGGACAGAGACTTGTTAGTCCTTTTCTATTCATTTATATTTTACTCATTGCTCTTAGTGTCTGTCCAAATAGTTAAGTTTCATTGTGACATGTGAGTGGTTTGATCAGTATTGTACATTTTTCTGAATACTATGTAGTTTTTGATTCAGATTCAGGAAACTTTATTGTAACATTCAGTAACACTCGGACGTAAAACCAATCAATAGACACTCTGACTATTCCTAAAAACAAGTGTAAAAACCAGCAATAAAAAGTATGACATGTGTAAAGTGACATAGTGCTACAGGCCACACAATCAGCCTAATGAGTCATGTTTACGTCCTCTCCAACCTTCACACCAGATACCAGTCTCACCCACATTAATATGGACGGGCAGAATACTGGTGAAGGACTGTGTTAGTCTGATACAATATGAAACGTGGCAAACGATCGAGTGCCACAGAATCATTAACAGCTCCTTGTCTTCTTCAGAGCAGTGGCAGTAACGTAGGTGGGTAATTATTTTTTCTCCCTCTTCAGAATCAATTGATTGCGTGTCTTTTGAGTTGGTCTGAAAGCAGCCGAAAGGAAATGTGCTGTCATATTAACATCAAAAATGTTATTATTCCACACACATAGCACGCAGACACAAGGTTGACATTTTCTAATTAAACGTTTCCTTAAGCTGTGTACATCTCCCTGGGAAGTCTGAAAGACGCAGACGCCCTCACTGCCAAGATGAAAGAACTCATTATTTTCCCTTGCCCACTATCATCCTCATGTTTCTCCTCTTTTTATCCAGATAACAGAACTATTCCATTTAATCAATGCTGCCTGCGAGAGTACAGCAGAGCAGCCGCGGTCGAGAAAATGCACCTCAACAAGTAAGCATAAACTTCAATTCTGCCCCCCCATCTCCCTCCCCTCCGCTCCTTACCCACACCACCCCCAAAACAAACAAGCACACAGAGCAGCGGGGCATTCATCATCGCTGTTTCTGGTTTGACAACTCGCTCTGTTTTAGTATTACAATCATAAGCCCTGAATTGGATAAGGGCAGCAGGAGAGGTTGAAAAATGGAAACGCAATGGATTTGGCCCACCACCAACAGAAGAGGGGAAAAAAACCCTCTCCTGTGCAGTTGGAAATGATAGCACTGCACAGAAGTTGTGAGGAGTCGGAGATTATATTCTAATCCTCAACTCACACTTCAGTGGTTCTGTTCAAATGGAACCCATGGGCATTGTGTTAAAAAAAAAAAAAAAGAAGAAGAAATGCCTTAATATGGAAATGATTTAAGAAGGAAAGAAAAATGGCATTCAGAAGTTTTTCTTTAGATTTTTTTGTTTATATTCCTGGTGAACGCTTTGACGAGTAGCAGCCAAAGATTAAAAATGAAACAAGGCAGAGAAAAATTGACATGTTTTTTTTTTTTTTCCCCTAAAAAATGGATTAACTTCGATCAGTGACATAAAAAAAAAACAAAAACAAAGGAGACAGGACTGAGTTCTGTATCAGCTCTGCCCTGTATCAGAGGCGTAAAGATGAACCAGACTTGGCTCAGCCTATAAAGCACGTCATGATATGTCTGAAAACTCTGCATATCTCTGTGCTGCTCGTAGGATTCAGTTTGAAACTCCATCAGATAACTCACTGACAGACAGCCAATCATCAGCACAAAGCCGTGTGCATTAGGGTGCATTATCTGTCGCTGCAAACTGTGCAGCTTCTCTTTCCTCACAGTGGAAATAAAAAAAAAAAAAAGTTAGTGTCTTGGTGGAAAAGAAGAGGTTGTAGACAGCGACTAGTATTGATTTCCCAAATCTGTCAAGTTTAAATCCGAGCTCTCAGCAGGAGCAGGAGGGTATTAAAATATGCTGTTATTGCAGATAACAATTTGTCGGAGTCAAATATTATCTTAGAGAATTAAACAAAGGAAAGTGAACATGTTCTTTCAAGCAAATGTGCTGCTCTCTAATCTTTTTATATTTTCTATCCACTCACCAAACACAGCATTGATCCTGAATAATGACAGGCTCTCTGAAACATTTAATATTATTATTTTTTTTTGGAGTAGACGAACAAATGAAGGGTTATTGACACAGCCTGAAATGTTGTTAATGTTTTAAAGTTTATTCCAGCCCAACAATAGCCCACTTACACTTTTAGCAGTCACTGGAACAGCATTAGCATTCAGCCTGAGTAGAGTCTCTGTCCACCTGATGAATGTTTAGTGCAATATCCTCCCCTGCTAAGAATCACATTTTCTAAACTTTGGCCACTTTCAGACTTGCACTGATTTACAATAATTACATTACTTTGCAAAAACAGTTTGACATCAGCTCCACTTTAGCAGCTGATCTGTACCCATGGGTTTTTTTTTTAATGTCCGACACATCTCAGACAGCACTCTCATCGTTGTTGTTTGCATTTTTTGGCAAATTGGCACCATTAAGGTTCTGTTGAATTAGCTATTAGTACTTCCTCTTTGCAGTTTACCCGTGGGTTTGCAGGCACTTTGATACTGAATACATTTTTTTTAATGTAATTATTCTCAGGCAAGTTCTGAATTTATATGGAGCATAATTTTTCTTTGGTTTATGGGCAATTTAATAATGAAATGGTGATATCTCTGGAGACGGTACATCTCACTGAATCTAAAAATAAATGCATCATGTCTGGGGTGTTCATGACTCTAATAATGAGTGTAAGTTTTGATGCACAGTCAGAGTAACCTTTGCAAAACGAGGAGGTAAAAGCTGCAGACATGGGCAATAATTCTCTGGTGGCAACTTCTTCACATAATATATATAATATATATAACAAATATAAATATATAATCTGATTCATTTTTAATGTTCCAAATATTGATTAATGACTGTCCCTGGATGTTTGCTTTAGGAATAAATCATGTGCTGCAGAATTGACCCTGCTTTATAAGTGTGATTTTCCTAAAGACACTTGGTTTGAGTTAATGCAGAACTCTGTGGTCACTGTTCTTAGATCAGCAGGTAGAGCTCTTCAGCACAGACTGGGCCTTTTTTTGGTTTCCACCTTCCACAGTTTCTCTGTAACACCATCCTGCTAGTTCTTAATCTGCCATCAGAAACCAAGACACTTAAAAGCTGCGTCGTGCTTCACGCCCCCAACAGCTGCACTTTTTAGAGGATGATACCCTCCAATGAAATGAGTTGCACTGATTCTATATTTGCCTTTGATTCAGTGCACGCTACAAACCGGAAGGACAGCTCTGATTAAAAAAAAAAAAAACACACACTCTGTTAGAGTCGTTTAAAAAGAAGAGGCTTTTTTCTTAATCACATTTTTTTTTAACCTGCTGCTCAGTTAACAAAAAGATTTCCCCTCTTGATACGATTCACCTTGCAGTCCCTGTGCTCTTTGTACTGAGGAAGGTGCCACTTACGTTGTTCACTGTGACAGGACTCACTTGTGATCAACACTGCAATTAAGGTCTATGGGTGGTGTCAAAGCGTAAATGCCTCTGTGTTTTTTTTCCCCCTAATGCATTGCATCGAGAGCCTTATGAACAGGCCAGGCCATTGCACTTTGATACTCTGATGGCACCGAGTGGACTGGGTCAGATACTATTGAGCATTGAAGACTGCCTTTGTGTGTGAAAATGAAATATTAATTGGGTGCAGTGGTGAGTGACTGAGTTGAGACACTATGGGTGGTCAGATACAGATTCGCTGACCTCTGACGTTAATAAGCTTTAGCATTAGCCACAGCTTTTTATGTTAGCTGCTGCTGAGCCGTCGCTTTCAGGGGGTTAAAATGACACTTGTCACTTGGTGGTGCATCACTAATTAATAACACCACACATGGACTGAGCGTTTTAAACGTCTTTAATTCATACACTATAATTGATTCAAGCTCAGGGACTTTATCTTCTTGATTTGGTTGAATTAAACCTCAGAACCAAATCTTGTCAATCCAGGCGCCTTCACATGCTCCTGACGGCCGGTGATGTTTTGCTCAACAGCACTTAGAGATATACTCAGTGCACTTACTGTGGTGAATTCTGCTCAACTGCTCAACTGGCTGCATGTAATTTTAAAGGGGCACTCCACCGATTTCACTCATGAGATTCAGTTTACTTTTCTGTCTCGAGGAGTGCAGCTCATCCTGTGAAAACAGTTGTATAATTCCTTCTGAGGCTTTGAAGAGAGTCCTCCATGACGCCTGCTTAAATTTTTTAAAGGCATGAGCCTGCATTACAGACGGGGAGATGTGGGGTTTGGGCGAAGTGGCCGTTGAGGAGCCGGAGGAGTTCTGATGAAAGATAAAATCAAGTTGCATAATAGGAAATGTGAAATTCAGTGCATCTGGAGCTCAACCTGCTGCAGGGAGTGAACGTTTAGACCGTTTTTTAAGTGCTTGTCTTGTGTTGCTGATCCATATAAGAATCATAATTTCATTTGCAATTTTTGTTTTGTTGGATTGAGGAGTTTGAGCCTGACTACACAGCCTGAAAGACAACCAAAGGTTTAATCTTCATGTAACTGGTTGCAATATTTTGGGACGTATTTCCCACAATTCTCCTTGCAGTTTTAAAAAAAATGTAATACTACAAGGTCTCCCTACAGCAAAATTGTAAAACCAGTAAATGTAAATTATTTGTTAGTTCAAGTTGAGTAACGTTTTTTCCTTTTCTTAATGAATTATAAATAAATACGTCTATATTTATTTTGAAGAAATGATATTTATCAGTGTTTGTGTTGTCTTAAAATTAAACATTGACGTCTGATCAACAGGAAATTAACCAAATCAGATCCTATTAATCTTCAGTTCGGCTAATTGCACAATCGTAGTCTTCCAAGGATTCGTTGCCTTCTCAAGTGTGAGGATTTTAGTTTTTCATTTGTCATACATGACAGTGAACTGTTGGCTGAGCAAAACAAGACCTTTTGAAGATGTTACCTGGGGCAGCCATTTTTCACATTTTTGTGGCATTAATTAATGGAGAAAATAATTGGCAGATGAATTAATGAAAGCGAACATATGTTGTAGCTGTACAGTGAAGTTTGGAGGCAGTGGTCAATAAAATATGAGTGAACATAATTTTAAAAATGACTTTTAAGGGAATTTGATGAAAAACATGCGACAGTGTTGATGATGATGTTGATGTGGATTTTACTTTCTGGCCTCTAGTTGTCAAATAAAGCTTAACGCCGCTTTAAGTCTGTAAATCTACCCAGAAAAATGTGTGAAGCAAATGTGGAGTATCTGGTTGAAGAATCGGTCAGCGGTGTGAAAACAACACTATTCAAAGTAATATAGCTTTACTGCGGCTTTTCCCCATGACTGATCCACTCTAAAGGTGGTAAATATATACATCACCCTCCTGTGGCGAGCAGTGAGAGGCTGGCTGTGGCAGGGATTGCTTTGCAGGAGTGGTGCTCATTTCATGTGTGCAAATGAGCCTGTGTGTGTGTTTGTGCAATTGGTTGTGTATTCATGCACGTTTATGTATGCATGTGTATGTCACAGGTTTTGTGCATACTGGGCCTGAGTGTGTGTGTGTGTGTGCTGCTTCAAAGCACCATCCATGGAATAATGTTCTGTAGGGCAGGCAGGTGTCTGGGGATCTGACTGAGTGGAAACTGCCTGACTGCGGTAATAAGTGTCTTCCTTGTCGGAATAATGCTTAAAACTAAAAATGACTCGAATGATTCTGACTTGCCAGCATGGCCTGCCGGGCTCCCACTCACCGCAGCGTGAAAATATAGGCTGCAGCAGCACAGTGAGAAATGTTATTGTTTCACTCTGTTGTGACTTTGTTCACTGGGAGCGGAAGCAATGGAAAAAAGGCCTCACATGGAGGCTACTAGCATTACCCCTGGAGAAATTAGCACATAATGCTCTCAAATTATAATTCATAATGTTCTCTTAAAAAGGCTTGTTAACGCTGTGGTTGGCTGTTTTTAAGGGAGAAAAATAGGAAAAGCAGCCTCACAGAGCGTGTAGAGTGGCTGTTGAATGCACATATACCTGTGACTGAATAAGTGACACATCCTTTTGAGAAAACACCAATCTGAACGTCTATAAAATCAACACACAAAGTGGCAGTCCAAATATCCATATGCAATTTGAGCTCAAATCTGTTTTGTTGACAGCAGCAAAATAGCATAATTGAGGTCAAGCCGTGTTTCATTTTTTTTTGAGTCCTGCCATTTCAGTGTTCTTTGTAAAAAAGGGGAAAAAATGCACTTATCAATGACTCATAGACGTGTTAATGGACAAAAGAAGCGTGAAAAGTATGCGGCAGACAAAGCTTCCTCCCACTGCCTCCGAGTCTACAGTAATGTATTTCTAGGGCACTTTCATATTTCAATTATAATATATAATGTGTTTTAATTTAAAGCAGAAATCAGGCTCTGAATAATGAATGTGGCTCTGTCGATCAAAAGCAACACTTCTCAGAGTTGTGTTGCAGCCTCTCGTTGACCTTCTAAAACCTTGGAACTACTTCTCAGTGTATTCCACATGCACAGAGCCACGTTGTGTTCACTGTCCACGATTATGTGTCAGTAGTGCTGCTGAGGAGGCTGCTCATGTGCAGACACCAGTCATGAGCAGCTCGTAGGTCACTGCTGTTTGTAGTGTTTGATGATTTCCTGCCTGGTTCTTTGTTGCCTGTCAGACATGCTAACATGCTAAGTGCAGGGCTCCAGGTGAACTCATCTTATCTTTTGCCAGGAGGACTGGTGATCCTTACTGAAAATTTTAGGAGCACATGCAGATGATGATTCAGGAGTACAATCATTCACATCTACATTAGTGATAAATGCTTTGGTAATAAATAGACAAGTTATAAACAAGAAATCACCATGTGCTGTTTTACTTTAGCGTTACAATGTCAGAGATGTGCCACAGCAACAACTAAAAGAAAGACAAAGTGTAAACATGAGTTGAAGGGGAACTATGCAAGTTGGGTCCGCCCCTCCCCATGGCTATGTGCATTTGTTTTCAGTGAAGCTGGAGAGAAGGCAACCCATGGAGTGGTGGATAACATTATATATTATACATGTTTTACAGTGTGTATATTTGTTTAGTCTTGTCTGTCATAAACAAGAGGTTATGGATTACGGGGCGCGTTTGTGTCGTTGTACCGCTGAGATGAGAGCTGGGACATCGGGTCAGAGAAGCTAGGTGGAAGGCAGAGAGCCTCCATTCTCCCTATAACAAGTCATTTAATCATCACAGTTCCTCTGAAGCGGTTTAATGACAACAGCTTGTGGAAGTTGGAAGCCTGTAGGCTCATTATTGATTAAGATTTAATTCAGCCAATTAGATCTTCTCTGCCTTTGGTACAACTCTGTCTCAAAGACATAACTGTAGCCACGGCAAAACTTTCAGGATAAGTTTCATTTTCAACCTCTTCAGCCCCGACTGATGCTGCATTTATCGGACAAGGTTGTTTTGTTCCCCAGACTTGTTGACTTTGATGTGTAAAACAGAGCAGAGCTTGTGCAGCAAATACTTAGAAAAAAAAAAAAAGAATGAAAAAAGCTACATGTCTGTCAGGAAATTAAGTTAATATTCAGCAAACACAAACGTCTCCCCAAGCAAATAATATTGCTCACAAATGATTTAATTAACTTCAATAATGTGCTTAACCTTTGTGCAAACTAGAGCTCCAGTGTGTAGTTAACACGCTTCTTTGTCATATCAGTGTTTTGCATACAGGAAATCTCTTAATACTGCAATACTGTAGTTTCCAAAATCCTCGGCTATTTGCTCGTGTCTATAAATACCTAATGTATGTTTTCCCATGTTGATGAATCAAGTCAGAAACTAATCCTTGCCAGGAGAAGAGTGAAAAATGTACGACCATCTGGCTCAGAAATTTTTAATCAGTGGTGTTGTGGTCGGGGACCTTCATCAGAGCAGCATGGAGGAGCTCTTCAGTCCTCTGTGGCTGTCAGGCTCAAGTCCACGGACGTCCGCTGCTCTTCTTTGAGGGCGTCCCCGGGTAAAAGAGAAATTTATAAAGAATTTACAAGAATTACTTCTAATATCATTCCATCACATTTCAGTGTTGACAATTTCCCCAGGGGGATGGATGAAGCGTCCGCCCATCCGTCCGTCCCTCCGTCTGTTTGTGACATTATGGAAAACATACAGAGCTGAAGACCAGGCCGTGTGCTGTGTGACCTCAGCAGAACATGTGCTGCATATGATGGTTCAGGCCTTTCATGCTCCACGAGAGGTTCACACAGGATCACAGTTTTATGGATTGCCTTTGATATTAAATCAAAAGACATGATGACCGGAGCAACTGTAGTCGAGACGCCCGGACCAGACTATGACCAATGAAAACACTTGGATGAGTTCACTGACTTTGGACTCTGTCTCACCAGTCCCATTCTCTCTCCCTCCCTCCCTCACTCTCACTGTCTCATTTTCTCCAACTCCTCAGCCATAAAATCAATCACATAATGAGATAACATCTGAGCCGACGCAAAACAATCATTCTGGGGCTGTATTTGGAGTCACAGACACATACTGTCACTTCCCTTTCACCTCCCACCCGAGGGTGAAAAGTGTAGACCCGTCTTCTGAATCCTCGAATGACGGCGAATGACAATAAATCAGGACGGTTCTCTGGGATGGGAGAGACAGCGTAGGACATCGTCATGCTCCAGGAGTCAGCCCTCTGGATCTCTGGGTTACAGTTGCTCAGTGATGTGGTCGGACTTAAAAGACATTTCTCTGGTCTGTCCCCACAGATGGCGTAATACTGCCTTTACATTCAATTATGCAGTGGCTTGAAACTGTTTAAAAGCAGGAAGAAGAAGAACAATGACATTATGTGTTGGGCTGGAGAGGACATCACTGTTATCTCAGCTGATAATGACAACTTGAAGCTCCACTGATACTGTTTCTAAGCATTTATTTTATCCCTGTGTGTTCCTGCTGTGGCCTGTTGCATCACACATACTTGAATTATGATATTTTCCTTTACAAAGTGCGGTGCTCTTCCCTCAAATCCAATAAGATGTATTATTTACTGTTTTCTGAAGTAGTGGGAATCCTTGAAGGCCCTAAGCTCTTCTCTTGTGCACCATGTGCTGTGTGCTCAGAATATCTCAGAATATCATCACAGAGAAGAAGGCAAGTGTTTAATAGGCAATGTTCCACTACGGTTTGGATCGACTATTGAAGAAGGGATCGTACGCAATGTACAAAGTCGGCTGTTGTTGCAGGACCGAAAAACACAGAAAGGTCAGATTTTTCCTGAATAAAGAATGAAATGATAAATAATGGGCCTTGTTATTTCAGTTCATTCCTACATCAGAGTGGCGCCCCTGTCTGCCGCTGTAGCCAGCTGTCACAACACAATCAGAAAAATCTTTAAACATTTAGTGTAGTTAACTCAAAACAGGGAGGTTCATCCAACCCTAATAAGTGATAACATGAACTTCTTGAAATATATTAATGATTATCATCTGAATCAGAAAACATCAGGACATGACTGTGGCCTCAGACTCCTTCACTTTCTGCACAATTGCACAACAGTATTGTCAATTTAATTGCGAAAACATGTTTTAAAAACGTTCTTATTTCCAAAATGGTCCAGACTTAGTTCAGTGGTTTCTTGAGACACCTTCAGCAGCAATAACAGCTCTCAGTCTTCTTGGTTAAGTATCTACAAGCTTTGCACATGTGCTAATTTTATCCCACTCTTCCTGGCAGATCCTCTAAAGCTCTGTCAGATTGGACGAGAAGCGTCAAGGCAAGGCCGTCCTCTGGTCTTTCCACGGATCTTCTATGGGCTTTAAAGTCTGGGCATTGGCTTGGCCACTCAAGGACAGTCAGGGACTCCAATGTTTTTGGTTTTGGTTCAGTGGTTGTTTTGTGTCAGGACATTGTTGTGATTAAAGGTGAACTGTTGCTCCAGCCTCAGGTCATGTGGTCTCTTAAGCAGATTTTCTTCAAGGACGCGTCTGGGCTGCCTTCATCTCTCCATCATTTCTGACCATGTTAGGAGAGAACAGTGGGATGGACAGCTTCTTGTAAGAGCAGTGCTTTTATTCAGAAAATAAAAAGAAAGCTGTTTGAAGGCTGCGTCAGATAAACTGGCCTGTAAAAACTTGACTGAACTGATGCATGTTCACATTCAGAACAGACATGTTCTGTTCATCAACAGATAAATAAGTCATAAGAAACATCCCAATGTTACTCAGCAGACCAGAAAATGTTTTTTCTCCTCTTTAGAGTCCTTAAACACTATTTGCCAATGCGATCATCCTTTGATCCTTTCTTCAGGTTCTTCCATCTCTGCAGACAGAAGCTCTTCTTGGTCACCTCCCAGACCAAGACCCTCCGACCCGGTTATTCAGGAACCAGTTTCCAGACTTATTCCGTTTCACTATTACTGAGGTCAGAGTACTCCAGGGAGCATTTAAAACCTTAGAAATGGTTTTATACGCCTGCCATGGTCTATGCCCTGGTCTCAGCACAGTTTGATTGCGGAGGTATGCAGAGAGTTCCTCAGACTTCATAAACCACATTCAATTAATTCGTTTTGCCACAGGTGGACCCCACTCAGTTTCTACACTCATCTAAAGGATGATAAAAGCAAAGAGGATCCTCCTGACCAAGATTTAGCCACAGCACAGAGTCTGAATATGTTTGTGAAGTGAAGATATATGAAAAATGTTTCACTTCGTGGTCATGGGTCAGTGAGGTGTAGCCTGATGGACAAAAATAGCAATTTTATCCATTTTAAAACTGAATCTTAAACACAAAAGAGTATGAAAAATGAAGGCTACTTTCTGAAGCCACCGAAAAGAGAGGGAATGAAGTAGTCGTCTGATAGTTTGTATGTTCTAAATCATCTGGCTGGAACAAACACTAATAGCTAAACTGTCAGTTTGATGTCTTTCCTGTTGGGCTGCTGCATGAAAACATTTCTTTTTTTAGTTGCTGTCACGAAACAGTCTGGACTCCAGAATTTATTATATAGCTCGGTTGCAATGGGCACTGTCAGAGGTTTAATTAACTCGTCAAAGCATGGATCCCTAAAGCCACACCACATGAAAATGCAGACTGAAGGAGATGTTGATTATTTGATGTGTGTGTGTTTTTTTTTTTTTTTAGGATATAGAAAGCGGTCGTTTTGGTGGCAAACTGAACACTTCACATTTTCCCTTCTCCCCTCCTTTGTACCCTTGATACACCTACTTGCCCAGATCTCTGGAGCTGGATCTTAAACTTTCAACATTAGTGACAGCAGGAGATAAAGCGACAGGCACTTACTCATTTCATGAGTGTGGGGATATAAGGAGTGACAGAGTGTGAAGAGGCAGCTGGTGGAGAGATATCAGTGACTTAGCAACACTTCAGGTGGAGCTGAGTTCAACCTGATGCAAATGATGAAGGGTGCGTTTTAGAGATGGACATCTGAAGG
Source organism: Selene dorsalis (assembly GCA_900303245.1). Classification (NCBI taxonomy): domain Eukaryota; kingdom Metazoa; phylum Chordata; class Actinopteri; order Carangiformes; family Carangidae; genus Selene; species Selene dorsalis. The sequence continues at coordinate 14,053 of OMNW01031424.1, forward strand.
GCAAAGTTTCTGCTGTTTTGAAATGCTTTTAACTTTAATCTGCCAAAAAAAAGTAAGAAAATCTAATGAATAAACAGCATGTTTAGCTTGTGTATTAAAGAGGAACTACGCAGGATTTTTTCTACCTTAGCTATGTTACATTTTTACCTTAATTACAACTTCTCAGTAATTGTGATGGTTAAGTGACTTGTTACAGGGAGAATGGAGGCTCTCCGCCCCGGTGTCCCAGCTCTCGTCTCAGCATCAGCGTGACACAAATGCGCCTCCATAACCCGTAATCTCTTGTTTATGACAGATTAGACTACACAAATATACATGTCGTAACATTGTACATGGTATATAACGTTATTCACCGCTCCATGGATTGCTCTCTGGCCGGTTATGTTAGAAACATATGCACATGGTCAGGAGGAGGGTCAGCAAAACAGTGGAAAAGCAACCAGACTTGCATAGTTTCCCTTTAAATGTGTATCTAACTTAATTCAAAAGGCTGTTTTCAGTCATATCTGAGGATGGCAGCTGGAGGGAGGACACTGGGGCTTTGATGAGCGTGTGCAGGACGTGTGTGCAGCAGAGTTGTGTGCACTGTTGATTTAATATGTTTCATGTCAGTGTAGGGTGGTATAAATTTTTCTAAAGTTATTTCAGGGGAGGCTGCCCACCTCCAGTCTAACATGTTGTGGTGCAGTCACTGAGAATTAAAGTCTAAGATGGATTCACTCTTTCTATAAGGGAGAAGCATTAAATCAGTCAGTCATGTCTGAGCAGTGAAGTAAACATCAGGATGCTGAGATTATGGTTTGTGATTTTTATCAGTGCAAAACAAATGTTTTAATGAATGTATCTGCAAAGTTGCAAAACGCTCACACTGAACTGATAATGGGTTTTATTTGTTGTCTCTTTGGTATCAGCTTATGGCAAATAAAATATGATTTATGTTTTCAAAGTGATGTTGAGATGCAAAACAGCCAAAGCTCAGAGAAATAGATAATTGTCTTGGTTAAATGTCAAAGTTGTCTTGAATCACCAGATATGTGTTTACTTTTTCAAACCACAACCATGATGTGTTGACCTTAACTGAGTGTTTGATTAACCTGAATCTGATGATATGTGGACTTGTCAGACACTCTAAAGGGTTAAAACCAGGACCTGGATATGACCTAGGCCTTTAATACCCAAACTCAGTTTCAGACCCAAAGTTCCTCTGTGAAGAAAAAGTTGGTGCTTGGTTTTGAAACACTTCATCACAGGCAGAATACAACTAATCTGACAGCAGCAACAGAGACACAGAATATGGCAGAGGAGTCAGCAAGTTTAGGTTGAGTCTTTACTGTCATGGCATATTTCTACACAACTCTGAGCAAATCACCGCACTCAAGACCAGCATGTGTCATGGTGCCAAAGAACCACAAATAAGTGTACAGAAAAAAAAGAAGAGCATCTGCACACTCGACACAACGAAATTGAGTCTGCCATCGGTCCTCAACTATAAAAGTTAGCAAGCCTAAACACGTATCAAGCAAATAAGCAAGAATCATCCACTTAAAGGCTGTAAAATGCAATTAACAGAGCAGAAGTCCAGCTCAGTCCTTTGTAAAACTGCTGACGCCGGGCTGCAGCGTCTACACATGCTGCCATCTTGGATATTTAATGGCAATAGCATCCAACTACCAGTGCATGACATCAAAATCTACCGGGATCAGCCAGAAGAACGTGGCTGGTGATCTCAAAATGTTTTCCCAAAGCTGGACTCAAGAGTCCAAACTGTTTTAATCCAGATCAAAAGTCCATAATCGGATCTGAGCCTGAAGCTTTAGGCACCAAAACAAGACAAGTCCAGTCGAGTATCGACCAGTTGTTGCCTTCAAAATGTAAATCTAAGAAATGATAAAAAGTGATATTTGCATTTTTAAGTAAATGCTGCAGCTAACAAATGGCTTTCTTTGGAAGGGTCGTTAGCACATTTGCAATTTGCACACAAAGCAATCATTGGTTGATAAAGCATCATTGATATGACCCCCTCACACCCCCCTGGGACTCTGGTCATCGACGCTTTTGAGGTCGACCGGCCACCTCAGCAAACAAACAACAAATCAAACAACGTGGTTCTTCCACTTGAGCTCAGGTCCGACTTTTAGGAAACCAGGTTTACCTTGAATAATTCACTGTTCCTGATCTTCTGGAATTGGAGAATGTAATTAGTTAACACCCCAAATAAGATTGATTAACAAGCCTAAACCCAGAGACTTCCCTGACAGATGAAAAGAGCGCCACGTATAATCTCTCCTCGCACTCAGTGAGCAAACACAGTCCCTCTTTAATTAACCGTACCTACAGGGGTAGAAGAGCATACAGTCCTCTGAATTGGATGTGTGCAGGTGCTGGTGTGATGAACAATCGTGTTTCATTTGATAGCATTACACCACAGCTCAGGTTGATTCTGTGAGCTCAGTTTCTCCAGTTGCTTCAACTATTCATTTCCTGCATGTGTGTGTGTGTGTGTGTGTGTGTGTGTGTGTGTGTCTCAAGACAAAAATCACACACACACTGTTCCTCTGAAGAAAAACCCACAAGCCCTGTGAGATGCTTAACTGTCGACTGCGATCATTCACTGGGGGGAGACACTTATTGCGGCTGCTAATTAAATATTTTCCGTAACAACACCTTGCATCCCGGAGGCCTGCTGCAGAACCTCATGTTCTTTCTGCACACGTGCAAATGGCGAGAGAGCTAACCTAGCTACAGCGGCAGCGGCTCGTCAATATTGACGTGGGTTGTGTGTGCTGTTGGTGTGCTAATGGAGTACCTGCTGTTTCCAACACTTCCTGAGGGAAATGTTGAAACCAAGTCAATATTTATGAGTATTGCTGCGGTGGGCTCTTCTTCCCTAATGGCATATGGCTGCTGCTCAGGTGTCCGGCGAAGTGGCGAAGGAAGGGGCTCCCCGAGGCTGGTGATGATGAAAGGGGCTGAGAGAGAGAGAGAGAGAGAGAGAGTGAGGCCAAGAGACAAAGAGGATGTGTACATGAGTGAGAGAGAGGGAGAGAGAGAGAGCGAGAGGAAAGGGGCCTCATCCAGTACATATTGACCTGGCCTTTGTAATGGTGATGTTGCAGCCTTCTGACCTGGCCCCAGGATTAGAAATATATTCACTTCAGAGTGTGAGTGTGTGTGTGTTTGTACTCCTATCATTGTGAGGACAAGTGTGAATTTTAAACCTTTGGAGTGAAGACCATTTTGTAAAGTGAGGACATGTAGGCCGGTCCTCACCATATTTTCATTGTAATGGCTTTTAGAGGCTGTTTTTATGCATTTCTCCAAGTTTCAGAGTGGTCGTCAGAAAGATGCCAATATGGGAAAATTTGTGGAAAAACGTATTGTGTCTGCGATACGCTGGCGACCTGTCCAGGGTGTACCCCGCTTCTCGCCCCTAAGTCAGCTGAGATAGGCATCAGCTCACCCGTGACCCTAGTGAGGATAAGCGGTATAGAAAATGAATGAATGAACTTATTGTGTGTGTATTTCCTGGATACACACACTTTTTGCTCTCTGCTGCCCCCTACTGTCAGTACAGTACTAACCACATAAAGGCCTGTTCAGTCCTGGTACACTATATGTCTGAGGTGATCTTATCACGAGTGAACAGCTTTAAGCAGGTGTTCTTCTGTTTTCCTTACACTTAAAAATGACCAACACGCTCATTAAACATGCTGTTGACTCGAAGCCATCTATCTACTGTCTTTATAATTTGCTCTCCTCACCTGGCCTGTTTGTCAGATAAGGCTCATATGTAAGATGCATGTTAAAAGAAAGCACAGCTCCACTATCAGCAGCTACAGGGCAGGGATCATGTGTACAGCACATCATCTCAACGTGTGTGATGTCCTCAGGACCACCAGAGTGAGAGTCAACTTCACCAGTGTATCCAGTCA
>OMNW01031425.1:9015-19275 GCA_900303245.1 Selene dorsalis
ATCGGCCGAACCAGACCCGAACCAGCATGACTGTAAATGGGCCCGATCATGTGTCCCACCCCCCTGCCCGACTTTGACTTGTGCCGCTAATACAGGAGAACAGTGACCAGAGAAGAGCCAAAATGTCAGTGTTGGTGAAGCATATGCTGGATGGCTACTTCTCTCCTCCACCAGTAAGCTAACTCGCTTGCTAACTTAGCTAACGTTACCTGTCGGTCAAACTCCCCTGCAATACTTGTTTTCATTATTTCATTTTATTTCATCATCATGTCATGGTGCAGGCTGATCGCTTGACTCACTCGGCAGAGTCGGTATCGAACCTGGCAACCTGACTGATGGATTATGTTTTTGTTGTTGCAACTCCGATCTTGAGACACTAGGTATTCTGCACATATTCTATATTAAACCTTTAGTTACTGATTACTATAATATAATTACAATTATAATTACTATAATAAGTTACTGATTACTTTTTTTTAACAGGTAACTTGTAATTGCACTGGATTACAACCCTTTTTACCAGAAGCTCAGACACATGGGCTCTGTGGTTGGCTTCAGGGGGAGGCTGTAGATCCTGAAGCTCCCCAGCCCCGCTCCAGGAGTCCGAGGTGTGACGATGTAGAAACCTGATGAAAAGGTCAGCAGTATTAATAGACAGGCTCATGCTGATCCTTCCAGTTGCTGTGACGTTGTGACCCCGCCCCCCACAGGAAACCCACCGGACATGTTCCCGATCGTGTGGTCGACACTTGGGCCCGTCAGAGGAGGAAATGAGGGGCCGCGTGTTCGAATCCAGCCTCCATGGTGTTCGTCCTGCTGCTGCCTCCAAAAGCACATGCCCTGCTCAAAGGTACAGGTCAGCGCCTGTGAGTCTGAGCAGAGGGGGCGGGGTTAGGGGCAGTGCATCACAGCAGCTCTGTGGTCTGTGGACAGATGTCTTACCGGACAGGTTTGAGGTGTTGGCGGCGCTGTAGATGGCGTTGAACCCGTACAGGTTGTTGACATCATCAGAGATAAACTCCACAGTTGATTTGTCACTCAGCAGCCACACGGTCCCAGGAGGGGTGGAGCCTGAGAGCTCAGCTGTAAATCACATCACAGGTTACTTCTGGTGTCACTCACTCCCAGCTGGAGAGAGTCAGTCACCAATCAGTTGGATGTGTGTATTAAAAAAAATCACATTCCTTAAAACCATCTATTTAGGGCTGTAACTTTCAAGGTGCTTTCAGCTCAGCACTGTTTGCACCCCCAGGGTCTGTTTTTGTTTTGCTTAACATAGAACAGTGCTATGTAAAAGGAAACTGTCAGAAGAGGTTATGTATGTACTACAGGTGTTGAACATTGTGCAAAAGCAGGTTCCAGTCAGGATCAGAGATGGGCACAAGTCAAGTCTCAAGTCTCTGCCAGCATTTGCCCTTTGCTGCATGACAATCGGCCGTACAACACTGCTATATCTAAGGAATTCAAAGCATCCCATGTACTATATTATCATCCCTCGTTCATCAAGTAGATAAACATTGAAATAACACTCTATGAAAGCTTTCTTTTAAACTTGACTTGTATTTATGTATAGCTACTTTTCTTCTAACAAAATCTTGTGTAAACATGGCCCAGTGATGACTGCATACATGACAACATGTGCACCCGCAGTATTGAAATGAGAGTTTTGTGCATTGTAATTGTTTCCACCATGGAGAGTCTAGAAGAAGAGCTGGGTGGCTACAAACGCAAAATGAAATTTGATTAATAGAAAGGGGCAAAGAACCATATTGTTGATCTACAGTAAAGAGGAAATGTGCGGGGAGCAGGGAACTGAGATACCAGGCTGTCATTCATTGGACCAGAGGTGAGCGGCACACTGCGGCACAGAGCTCAGGTGGGCCACACTTAGATCTAAAAGCACCGAGGGAGACGCACAGCCAGCATTACGTCACTTAAATTCAGAAACAGTCACAGTCACCGTAGATCACTTCCAGGCTTAGTAAATCAAACTGTCTCCATTTTCTCCTCCCAGTATTTTTCTATCGGTGCTAAATGAACGGCGCAAGTTGTTTTGCTCTTTTGAAAGATGCAGTCTTCAGTGCACACCGTTAGTAGATCAGCTTGCACATTCTTGGCGGGTGATATCAAGTTTGCACATCTTTTTATACAAACGAACCTTTAGTAGATCAGGCCCATAGAAGGGAATGAGAGTCAGCTTGTCAGATCTGTGCTACACTGAGAGAGAGAAAAAAAGGATTGTTCACTGAATGAGTCCCAAACCACGAGTCTCAAGTCTTTGACACTGATTCTCAAGTCTCTGTGTGTGTGACTTTGAGTCACAAGTCGAGTGCCCATCTCTGGTCAGGATGCCATTACATTTGCTGTCAGTGACCTTGGCTGTTTAGGAGCATCGTCCTGCAGGTGTAGTAAACTACCAAAATGCTCATCTTGTTTGTCTAGTACTCGCTTCTGTTTGAAATTCCCACAACAATTTGGTGTCAGAAGTGGGATTTCCTTGACGTGATACAACAGTGGACTCAGTCTTAGCCCAGACAGGGATGTGGGACCTGAGATGTGGTTGACTTCTAGGAATCTCTATGGAAAGCAAACAAGAGGTGTCTGTCTGATGAGAGAAAATTCCACTGTGATCCTCACGGCTCTGAAATTATATTTTGCTGCTTATTTGTGCTTGGTTCTAGCAAGACAGTCATCTTGTTTGTCAAGTACTCTGACATTCCCACAAGAGTTTGTGTGTGTGTGTGTGTGTGTATGTGTGTGTGTGGATCACCTGTAAGCTGTCTGATTGCTCCCACTCCTTCATACATCTTCACAATGTCGGTGCTTTCTTCTGTTTCAAAGTGTTGGAAACTGATTTGAACTGAAAGCCCTGGATCGACCCTGAGCACAACATCAAACAACATAACAAACATGAACAATCACAAACAACAACAACAACAAATAAATAACAACATAAACAACAACAAACAAATAATCAACAATGAATCTGTGTATATTATACAATAATATACATAATATTCCACAAGACAAACACAACATGTCAAAAAAACATGCTGTTGTCTCCATCAGTGACACAGCACTCTGTACGGGTGAATACAGGTGTACACAAGTGTGCACAGATATATAGAGTTGGGTTCAGGTGTATGAAGGTGAATACAGTAGTGTAGGGTACAGGTGTACGCAGGTTTGCACAAATCTGTGTACAGGGGGACTCAGTTGTACGTGTGCACAGGTGTATACACATGATTCAGGTCTATACATGTGTGCACAGGTGTATAGACATGAGTCCTGAGGGCTGTACTATGAAGGAGGCTCAACATACCCAGGCTTTGTGTTCATGATCTGGCTCTGATCAGAGTTAACATGGTGTCACGACGGTGGTTATCAACTTGGTTTGTTAAGTCCTGCTTTCTGACAGCAGGACATTGCGCTGCTTTTAAATATGAAGCTTTAGCCATTTGAACAAAATGAACTAGAGCAGCAACATCATATTGTTTTCATGTATTCTACTGATCACAATTATAAAAGTGAGGCTGGGTGTGCGTATGAATATACAGTGGGGTTTTTAGGTGATGTACAAGCAAATCTCATATTCTCTGTACAATGACAACAAAGACCTTTTTAACTGTGAAAGACCTATTCAGTGCGTTTGGGCAAAATGCCATATAACAGGCGAAACATCGAAATTAATTTATTCATGGACACGTCAAAGTGAAATTATGAACTTTACTGATTACTTTGCTGATACTTATCCTATTATCTCTCCTGCTGCGAGCACACAACTTCTTTCAGTGGCCTCCATAGACTGTATAGAAAAGTATAATATGTATAGCCTAATATACAATGACCTCAAGATGCTTGGCTCAACAACTGAGCAGATGAAGCGTATTCCCTCAGCTGAACATCTGTAGGCGGAGACCGCTCAGAAGTTCATCAGGAACCACAGTGGATTGGTGTGATGCAGCTATAAACCCCTCTCCCTCTGTAATGAAGATCCACTGGACTTCCAAAGGAAGGGTGACGCCATCTCCAAATGAGTTCAAGTGTGAAACAGCGGCGCTTTTATAGCCGATTTTACGATGAAACTCAGGTTATGAGCTAAGAATAAGTTACCATGGTGATCTAGCCGGGTTAAAAGAGAGCCACCTTTGTGATATAGGAAAGCCTGGCTTTAGACTCAACATACCTCACTAACCCACTAAACTCGTTTCGTAGTACACCCCTTCTAGTGTATACAAGTGGGTTCAGTTGTACACAGATTGTACACAGGTTTATACAGAGAGAGGAGTTTGGAGAGACATGCAGGAGGACTTTCTTTTGGCCTGAAGGAAATTCTGGAAAACCACTGGGTGACTCTGCTGTTGGGTGCTGAGAAGAACACTGTTCAGAATCATCTGTAGAGGAATCTGAAGACTTGAGGGAGGTCCCATACATAATCAGTTGCTGAGATGGTGAAGAGGCTCTTTGGTGGCCAAATGCCCAATGTGAAGGCTGGAGCTGAATGCTGAAGGCTCCAGAAAGCTTTCAAAGGTGACATGCCTCTTCAATGATGCATGGAGGTCAGGAACAGTGCCTGTGAAGTGGCAAACACGAGGTGGAGGTTCCCATCTTTAAGGAAGGGAGAGAGAGTGCTCCAACTATTGAGGGAACACAGTGCTCAGTCCCCCCAGGAAAGTTCACATCAGGCCCTGAGCGACTGTCCTGAGGTTTGACAGTCGCTCAGGGCCTGATGTGAACTTTCCTGAGCAGAACCAAACTGGATTTGAAGTATCTAAGATACTGAACTCACAATTGCCCCCAATGTGTCATCTGTGTCAAGTTAGGTGTGTGACTGGTTAACTAGATCTGCGCTATAGGTACGAAGCGCTGCATTAATGTGTGGATGAATAGGGAAATCTGACTGTAGTGTCAAGTGCGTTGAGTGATCCTAGAGACTGGAAAATGTAAACTGCCATACGGGTGTATACAGGTGAGTTCAGGTGTATACAGGTGAGCTCAGGTGTGTTCAGGTGTATACAGGTGAGTTCAGGTGTATACAGGTGAGTTCAGGTGTATACAGCGAGTTCAGGTGTATACAGGCGAGTTCAGGTGTATACAGGTGAGTTCAGGTGTATACAGGTGAGTTCAGGTGTATACAGGTGAGTTCAGGTGTATACAGCAAGTTCAGGTGTATACAGGTGAGTTCAGGTGTATACAGGTGAGTTCAGGTGTATACAGGCGAGTTCAGGTGTATACAGGCGAGTTCAGGTGTATACAGGTGAGTTCAGGTGTATACAGGCGAGTTCAGGTGTATACAGGTGAGTTCAGGTGTATACAGGTGAGTTCATGTTTAAAGCAGTGTCTGACCTGATGATCCAGCGACACATAGTGCTGCTGTTGTAGGTCTCAGAGTTGACTGATGAACTGAATGAGCCATTTGGTCCTCTCAGGACAAACTGTCCATCACATGTTGTTGCTATGGAGACAGAAGTGTTGACATCATCGAGTTGCATTTTTAGCCTCACCAGATCAGTCACTGCTGACTGAAAAGCATGATTGATATCTTCAGTAATAACATCTCAATATCAATCTGACCACAGTGAGCTTCATCGGAGGCGTCTGGACAGTCGTCCACTCCGTCACAGAACCGATCGATCAGAACACACGTCAGTCCATTAGCACAGGATTTCTGATGAGGAGGACACGTCACTGTGGAGACGGGGGAGGAGCTTCAGATAGTGAGCTGGACATCGAACATCAACCACACTGCTGACCTGCACTCACCTGACGTAGGTGTGACTGTTGTGGTTGTCGTTTCGTCTGGTTTCTCTGCAGAGTTTAACACTGTCATTATGTGATTCACATAAACAGATGGGACCTCTCACCTGACACTCACCTGTGATCTGGATGCTGCTTCTGTCGATAACCAGTCCTCTGTCGCCTACCTCCTGAAGCCCCACCCCAAATTCCTGTTCCACCTTCTTCACATCAATCAACTGATTGAACCAAAGATCAAAGGTCACGACCACACTGCCGTGGCTGAGGACACAGATCAATGACATTTGTTACATTATCAGTAGATCATCCAACTGTGATCTAAATTTAGTTGAGAAGTAAGGGAACTAAACAACTGTTAATCAACAAATCATTCAGTTAATCAATTGATCAGTGACGAACCAAACAGGAGCCTGGATGAAACTGATCAGGCAGCAGACAATAAATCATAAATCCTTTGACCAGCTCTACCAACGAATCAGTAAGTTGTTGACAGTTTATATATTGATCAGTTATCTGACCTGAAGGATAAAACCTGACAGGACTTGTAGAGTTGCCTGAGTTCAGTGTGGGCAAACGCCACAGATACCTGTTGACCAATCACAATTGAGATGAACTCAGTTTACACCTGCAGACAGATCAGTGATGTCATGAAACCTGACCAAAGTGATCAGATCACTATTGTTAATCACAGTATTGATCATCACAGGATGTCTGAGTGGAGGAAAAAACAGTAGAGTGGGATCTTGGCAGAGTCACAAAACATTACTTTGTGTATTTCAAAATAAAAGCTGTCCTTCAAAGTAAAAGTCTGTGAGCTCACCAGCTGCTGGACATCAAAGGCCAAAGACTTAAAGTTCAAACTGCTGTGGTTCCTCAGTTCCTCAGAGAATTCGGCTCCTTCAGTGATCACCATCCGGCCGCTAAGTGTTGCAGGTTCTGAGCAACAACATTATCATCAGCATCAATCAGTAACCCCATGTGATCAGCTCATTGAGACCTAGCGTTTGTCACCTTCTGGCATCAGGCTGATCCAAGAAACCACGATGAGTCCAACGCAGCAGACAAGGAGCAGAGATGAGACGACAGTGAGGAGAACCTCTAGAGATGACAGGCGTGGCCTCATCCTGACAACTGCATGGATCAGTACACCTATCAGTCACCTGATGAATCAGCCTTCGACTGTGAGTCTGTGTCTTCCCTGTGTCTCAACTGTGGTTCTGTGTCTCACCTGAATGTCTGTGTCAGAGCTGTGTGCAGGATCAGATGCTGTTTTTGTCCTCTCCAACTATGACTCTGAGTCTGATCTGTAATCAGCCTTTATTGAGTTGAACCTGAGTAATGGCTCATTATCAATAGTTATCAGCCAATAATGGTAATGTGTTTCTGCTACTGGGACATGAAGCAGGAAGTGATGACTGATCGTTAATAATCAGCTCTCAACTGCTGCGTTTTATTGTGATGAGAACTCAAAGTTCAGGGACCTTGCCTGCCAATCTAACAGCAGTAATGATACCTGTCCTGATACCCGTCACTCACCTGACCCAGTAATGAGCAACACGCACGCAGCAAATCTTTCAAGTCATACTTTATCTGACCCTGGCTCCTGCGCTCACCTGACAGGTGCAACAAATCACAAACACATTAAAAATCTGTACATTAGTAACTGTAATCAATTAGTTTATTGTTAATAAACAATATACAAACATGTAATATAGAGTGTAGAACAAGAAAGTTAATCCATTTTGATCAGGTCTGATCAGCTTTAGCTTGCTTAGTCTAAGCTTTAATCAGCTGTTCAATGTCTAATCAGTAATTAAACCTGTAATTTCATGTTCATGTTCTGAAATATTATAAACAGTTTGGTTTGTAAGTCAGATATGATTCTCTCAGCTTTAATTCACATTAAATATAAATTTGATTGTATCTGAAAAACATTTGATTTGATTTGATTTGATTTCCTTTTTTTATGTTGTCATTTTGTTACATTTTTATAAACATGAAGAAAATGACACAATCAGCCAAACAGACAAAGAGTTGACACCGGTTCACATGAACCACAGGCTTAGTTTGTTCATTTGTTACAGTTGAGCACGACACGCACCAGCAGTGAACAGCCGCTCCCATTATTCTGTATGTAGACGACCACACCAGCACTCATTTGCTCCTGGGCCTCTTTACACCAGTGCTTTATATCCAGCTGCCCCCATTTTCCTACTTTATTTCTGTTCTGTTGGCTCCAGTGGCAGCTTGTTCAGCAGTATTTTCCTCCCAGTGACGTGCTCTAACTCAATGGCTCCTGTTTTGACGTGTATCGGCATGCGGTGGCGTGGCGGGCCACATGGCACCACGACACCACCGGTGTGTGATGCGCTTAAATGAGCTTGTTGTGTTGTTGCTGTTGTTGTTGTTGTTTACTCTGTCTATTCTGATGGGAAACAGCCAATCCACACAAAATCCTTCACTTTACTTAGGTGATAAACTTAATTTGAGACACAGACTGTGATTGGATGAGACAATCAGGACAGCTGGTATATGCTCTTCTTCATCGACTCCTCATCTTCATCACCTTGGAGCTCTGAGAGGGCGAGACAGGAAGTAGAGTAAGGTTAACTGAACGGTCTCTTAGCAACAAAATATCATCCTGGATCATTACCTTTCTGCTCATGCTCTCCTCCTCTCTTCAGTGTTTCTCCTCCTCCTCCTCCTCCTCCTCCTCCTCCTCTCTACACTCATCGATGTTCCTGTACGTCACCTGTGGACAGAGGGCAGGGAGAAATGATGTATCAGTACGTTCACTAAATTAATCAGTACATTCACTAAATGAATCAGTACATTCACTCAATGTATCAGTACGTTCACTAAATGTATCAGTACATTCACTAAATGTATCAGTACGTTCACTAAATGTATCAGTACGTTTGGTGAAGGTACTACGCAGATGTTCAAGAGCGACATTACGACATGTTCGCAAATGGCACATCACTACTTTCAGTAGCACGTTCAGTAAACAACATGTTGGTGAATTGTGTCACTTGTAGTACATTCAGTCAACGTATTAAACAAAGTGAACGTGAGCCCTCAGCCCTGAGTGACAGTATGTTCAGTTAATGCATCACTGAACATGTACCGTTTGCAATAAGACTCTCCACCACCAGATTCACGAGTGATTCACCGATTCAGGGACCACAGCAGTTCCACTGTTGGCCTGCACACTCGCTGCTGAGCTCAACTGAACTGAGCAAAGAACGAATCAGGTCAGGAAGCGATTCTGTTCAGTTCGTTCACTCAAACAATTCGTGTCTTTGAACGAAACGTTTGTGAATGACACAACACTACAGCCTGTCAGTCCAAGCTGAGGGCTTGCTGAGACGGCTTTCTCTGATTGGTCCTCACCTGATGGTTGTAATGGGGCAATGTGTCACTGGTGGAGGGGAGGAGTCTGTTGATGAGCTGACCAATAGTTTTGAAGGTGGGTCTGTCAGTGGGCTCCAGATTCCAGCAAAGAGTCATGAGCTCATACCTGAGGAACAGGTGAGTTAGATCTCACACAACCGTAATAACACTCTTGTGTGTTTGTGTGTCTGTATGTGTGTGTGTCCTCACATCTCAACAGGGGCAAAGTCGGGCCGAGCCATGTGACAGCCATCCATGATCATCTTGAAGAAGTTGGTATCTACAGCTATGTTGGGATACGGACTCTTACCTGGGCAGATAAGCAGAGACACAGGTGAGAATCTTTGAATCAGTCAGAATGTGATGTCACACTGATGTTGTCTCAATAACAACAGTAAGGGCCTGATGGGCCTGAAGGTCTGCATAAAAAATGTGTGTAAAGTTGATCACCCACAAAAAAATGTGCAACTGTTGTTTGCATGTGTTGTCGTTTACCCAGTTACTCTCAGTACATCACCTGCCAACCTTACACCAAATAAATGGGCTCGCAGTACTCTTTATTTGGGAACTTCGCATCAAGTCCCAAGAGGAATAAACCTGACAATGAGGTTTACTGCACTAGTCAATAATCAATATGTGTCACAGTTGTGCTGTGACGCCACGTGGAGTGTTGCTGTTGTTACCGAGAGAGAAGATCTCCCACAGTAAGACTCCATAAGACCAGACATCACTCTGCACAGTGTAAACACACTGGAAGATGCTCTCAGGAGCCATCCACTTCACTGGTAATCGAGCCTGTCAAAATAAGAACCACAGGAAGATCAAAAATAAAAGACAGAGCAAACAGTGTTGTTGTTGTTGTTGTTGTTGTTTAGACACTCACGTTTCCCTGGACTATGTAACTGTCATCATTGCGAATGTCTCGAGCCAATCCAAAGTCACAGATCTTTGCTACACAACGATCAGTAAGCAGAATGTTCCTTGCTGCCACATCTCTATGGATACACTGACAGACAGGTAACAGACAGACAGACAGACAGACAGACAGACAGACAGACAGACAGACAGACAGATAGGTGGTAGACAGAGGATGCAACATGTTATTTCTTT
>OMNW01031426.1:0-40449 GCA_900303245.1 Selene dorsalis
AGTAAAAGTGAAACTGCAACTTACCAGGCAAAAGACAAGACCTGCAAGATGCAAAACAACAAAGCGAGCCCAAAGTTCTTCCACTGTTAGAAAAAAAACACAGCTTGACAGACTGGGTTTAAACAACACTGTACTGTCTATGTCCAAAGCAGTTCTTAAAGGAGAAGTTCTGTTTTTTGCAACCTGGACCTTATTTCTAGCATAAAATACGTTCATTTACTCACCCGAACAACTTTGGTGTAACTTGGAGTCCTTCAGAAGATATTTAGATCCACTTGCGATCTACGTATATCCATATAACGGGAGTTGTTGGGGCAAGGATGCAGCGTCTAAATAAGACATTATCTGCCACGAAACACGTTCATTTCACCAATATGTTGTTATGAATCACCAGCACTATTCCCCTGTGAGCTCGGAGCGGCTCAGAGTTGTGTTGTTATTGTCACCCGGGGTTTTTTACAGGCTTTTCACTGACCTACGACTTCGGCAGTGGCACGGAAGTGTTCGGGTGAGTAAATGAACGTATTTTATGCTAGAAATAAGGTCCAGGTTGCAAAAAACGGAACTACTCCTTTAACAGAAGTGATAACTTGAGTGAAAGCGATAACTGTTCTTGTAGTAGGCTTACTCACCCAGAAAGCTGAACAGAGAGTCAACACAAGGCAAGTCTAAAGCAATGAATGAAAGACAGACATGTAAACATCGACCTGGACTAAATGGACCCTGAGTCTTGGTTTTCCCTCATCCTTTCATTACACTACACAGTTACAGACACAGTTTCTGGACAAGTTAACAATAGCACAGAGAGCTCAGTTTTCAAGACACTGTCCTCCAGTAAAAAATCAAGCCACTAAGTCATTTTTTAAAGCAGATCATTGTGAATGAAGCCTTCTCAATGTAGGCGAGTGTGTAAGACAGGAGAAGACAAAAATATAAACCTTGTGTACTTACAATCATGATTGTGGTGGCCAGTGCTCGTGTTTTGTCACACATCCTTTTCAGCTGCTTCACCGGCCCCATCAGAAACATGGTGCTGTTCAACAGATCACAGGTAAAAATGTTCATATTCAATGTGAATGTGTTGCCCACACTGATGTTCACTCTTGATCATACAATCCAAACTCCCTCAGATTAAAAAAACATTCAATCTCCAGCTGCTTCACACTGACCTGCACAGAGCACATATGTTCCCAAAAGTGTAAAAGACGATGAAGAGCGTGAGTCCAATCTTCGGGAGGAAGAGCACACAAACTCCCTGCAGGACAGAGAAGAATACAGACGACTCTTCGGACAGTCATTCACACATTGACTGCATAGACTGTGCATTGACTGTACCAGAGGATGGAGCTCATAAAGAGCCTTTTTGAGATATCCCACACCATGGAAGAACACAGTACAACCATGTTTTTTCATATCATTTATGTGTCTGTTTTATGAAATAAATGGTTGTATACTAAATATTTTAGTGCCAACGTAGTTTATGTGGATGGAATAAGACAAAAGAATGGGGAAGGGAGCTACTTTTGTGCTACTGTTAACCAGTGGTATGGAGAGAATGCCAATGGAGCACCTGAGCTCAGTTTTAAAGGGGAACGAGAGGTATTTTGATAAGTTGTGGGCTCCCTTGAACTGCCTGCCAGGCCGTATAGCAGACTTAATACCAGATAATGTCAATTGGCGCACCCTTGCTCATCTGTATCTCCCAAATGCTCTTTCCAAGGTACTGGTTTTGTTTCATCGATCTGGCCGCACAGTCCCTGATCCATGTGTAATGTTTAATGTGAATTTTCTTAGAACTGTAAGGTCCATTATAGTATTGTAACACTTTTGTTTATTTTGTTTCCTTTTTCCTTTTTTATGCCATTCTGTTTATGTGATATGTCTATTGCTGTCATGTATGTTCATTGTTCTGTGTCTGCTTTAAATCTTAATAAAATATTGGTTAAAAAAAAAAGAATAGGAAAGGTTATCTGTGTCTGGAATAGAGGCTATCCGGGAGCAATGGTCCATTAAAAAAAAAAATACTTAGCCTTAAATATACCACTGACAAGTTTTACACCCATCAACTATAACAATAAATAATGCCTATAATTACCTTAATGATTCCCTAATGCTAACAATTATTACAAGCTGTCACCTTCACAAGGAAACACATGATCAGACCATCAGTTGATCCTGTGCCACCATGCAGTGAAACATACAACAGGGTCCTGCAGGTGTAAATGTGTCAAGAGAAGGACAAAACATATCTCTATGGACTTCATAGTGTGAAGAGCAGCTGCAGAACGGCTCAGTGATGCCACACGAATGAACATCACATCGTCCACATTCCTCAGAGCAAGAAGAACCTGTCAGGTCACACCACCTCCCTGCGCTCTTCTTCCTCGTTGTGCGGAGAACACAAACATATGAAGACAATCAATACAAAAACTGATATAGATACAGATCCTTACCAGAACTGTGCACGCGGCCCCCACCACGAAACAGGCGATGAATCCCTTCACACGTGTTCCCCAGCCCAGAGTGGAGGCCTCATTCATGGTCTGCATTGACACACATGAGAGTATCAGCTGGGATCACAGGTTAAACACTGTGGTCTGAGGTCAGAGTTTAGTTTTACCTCTAAAACGGTCCGGTTGTCTCTGTGCGCCTCTTCTCCACTCAAAACCGATTTTAATTTATCCATAACTGAAGATCGATACGACTCCACCAGATCAGACCAGCGTACCCAATAATGCAATCGTTTCCTGGACAGCCAAACAAAATTAGCCGGTTTCCTCAACGTCACATGGCAGCTGGGTGACTGACTGCTTACCTGGCCGGGCGGATGCCTTGAGCTCAGTCACACCTGGGCGGAGACGCAGCAGGAGGTCTTACTCACACCCAGCCACTTGAATCAACGTCGCAGGGATATTTACCACATTCTAAGTGCTATCCTATCATAGCAGATTTAAAATGGGGAGGCAGATACTTAACATATATTTTATCTATTTAAGCTGTTTAGTATAAGTCATTTTTGTATTGACTGAAGTAGCCTAGACTACTGCAGCCTGCAGGCAGTGGGTGGTCAGTCAATATATAGACAACATACAGCCCTGAAGTTTCACAGTTGCTGTTTCCTTAAGTCCCTATGGACATAATCCACATAGTTAAGCATCATAAATATAAATCAATAAATAATTACTATTTTTTATGCCGCAAAACTCAGTTGTTATAACAAGGAGCTTCGTAATCAATGATGGCAATCATCGCTACAACTTAACAATGTTTACAACTTTTAACAATACAAGTTACATTGCTACAATGTAGCAACAGGTATGTAGCACCACACTGCTTTGGAGAAATTTGCAGCGAAGCAAGCTTCAGCAACAAAACCATAACATCAAACCAAACATCAGACAAAGGGCCACTCAGTGATATGTCACTTCAACATAGAAGATCTTTGTTGAGCCCTGCTGTTATATACAATATGCACCCAGTTTAATGATAGGAGATAACATTTACAGTAACAAGGCCTCTGTGGTTAAGCCTATTATTATTAAAATAAGTGTATAAGAGTATGATACATAGACACTGTTAAGACACACACTGAATAAATTCAGTACAAGTGGACACATTAATAATAGAACCGGTTCATTAGTCTGCAGTAGTGTCAAATAAAAAAAAGTTAAAGATTCAAAGACTTTTAATAAAATTCTTATCGTTTGGCATTGGCTCTGTCTCACATGTATCACTCAACCTCTGACAGTATTATGAAATGGAAAAGACACATGGAAATACTTTCAAGTATCTCTGTTGTGCTGATCATCAGTAATCTGTTTTCACCACCAGATGACACTATACTTCACACCAACATGTCTGAGCAAAGAAGTTTGGCAGGTCAGATGTAAATCATATAATCCACAATACCTTTCCGTGTGTGCAAAATAATTATAAAGGGATATGAGAGAATATAAGTAAGGTATTAGGCCACAGCAGAATAAATAGCAATGAACAACAAAAGTAAGGCTAAAGAGGGCGTACGGCTGATTAAAAAAGGCAGAGGTAGACATATACAGGCATTTCTAAAAAAAGAGCATCCAGAGACCATGTCCTTTTCCTCTTTTTTTGTCTGCATGCCTTGATTCTAGTCCTATGTCTGCACATATTACATCCCTGATTTAACTGTGATATACATGAGTCACAATGTAGGTGAACAACAGTCCTTTTCATAAAATCTCATCCTCTGACTCTGGGTCCCTGTCTCTGGGCTTCAGGAGCCCCATTTCCATTGGAGGGGTCCTCTTCAATCTGGAGCGAACCACACTACAAAAAAAGCACAACAGACAGTGTGTTGAGCGTGTGAGTAGCTCAAGTTGTTAATTCTAGTGCGGATGATTTGTAAGACTTTCAGGACAAATACACGAGCAGCTTATGAGACATCTGGTGGTGAGTAGTTTCTCACCAGCTGACAGTGCAATGGAGCACGCTCACAACGAGCATGGCGAAGGCGAGGTGCCAGGAGTAGCACATGGTGATAAACATCATGTTGTTGTGATCCTTTAAGTCCCACTCTGGACCACTGGGAGGGTACAGCACAAAACCAATCTGTGTTCAAAGACAGGGTAATGTTAAGAGCTGGGACCAATCTCCACCATGAACATGTGCTCATACATACACACACTCAGATATACCTGCCAGAACCAGCTCCCCTGCAGGATGGTGAGGGTGCACCGCAGCAGCTCCAGAATGATGTTGCCTCGGTGGAAGACCTCCAGGCAGGCGACCAAAGCCTGTCCAAAGACGGCGTAGAGCAGAAGTAGATGGACATGGACGTCCAACATACTTCTTCCATGGAGATGGTAGAGGAAAAGAAATCCTGCAGAAACAAATGAAAGTCATTATGGAATGGGACTATATGGAAAATGGAAAATATTTCGTGTCACAAACGTTCTTATGACTTTTTTTGCTTTTTTAAATTTTTTTTCTTGGTGCTGACAAATAAGCAGAATTCTTGACTGTATTTTTTTTGCTTTGTTATCCAAAGTCAAACTCATAAACATATATCCATGCACCTTTCCTGACTGTGTCTCTATTGATCTAGCAGAATATTAATGCAGCACAATATGTTCTACATCCATTGTCAAGATCAGGGATTCCCACACTGTTATCTGTAGCTCAGGTCGTATTTCGCAAGTTATACCAATTTTATTTGGCAAAATATATGCACATAATGAGTCCACATTGTTGGGTCAATTGTACTGGGACACTGACAATTGAAAGACACAGCTAAAAGTTAATACAAATAAATAATATCTTGACAAAACTGATACAGACTAGAATTTAAAAAGTTAAGTGAATACGTAATTAAAAATAGTTCATGCTTTCTAGAAGCAGTTTGTATTTGTAGGGTACTACTACTAGCTAGTCGTTGACCAAACTAGTTGATTAGTTGACCAAAAAATAAACCACTGACAATTGATTTGTATGAAACAATATTAATATTAAATAAAAAACATTTTAAAATCAGTAAAGATTCACATGAGGGACATGACAGATGTTGCTAAAGAGGGTAAACCAGTACAATGTCAAGAAGTAGACTTAAAACTGCTCCTTTGTACCTTCATTAAAGAAAGCAATGGCCAGCACTAGCCTGTCCAGCGCCAGTGGGGCAGCCTCTGTGGTGTGGATGATCAGAGACACAGTCGCAGCCAGGCCAAAGAAGAGGTACATGGTGGCGTGCTGCCAGTTCATCAGCTGTTCCCAGTGCTTCTCCGCAAAGTCGTACAACTGGAGCCTCGGCCCACCTGCAGCAAACTGCTCTGCCAGCATCCCTTTGGGACACAGCAGACGGTTATGGTTAGTGGTTAAAGAGCGGATACTGTAATACAATACAATCATGCAATGCCACTATATTTATTAAAACTGTTTTAAAAATATTTTATAAGGGAAGACCCACTTACCGACTAAAGAGAAGAAGAGTATGACTGAGCTTTCGATGATCTCCAGGCGGCGCTGTGAGGCTCTGCTGGCCAGTCTGGTGGATCCTATGTTCTTGTTCCTGCGGCTGGCGTGCCACAGGGAGTACTTTCCTGTCCACCAGATCCCAGCCATGAGGAAGAAGCACCCAGGGAGTGCATGGCCCTTGAAGCTCCCCATGACTTGCAACACCTGAATCATGGGATTAAATATATTGCTGCTCTCTCAGTCTTCTAAAACATGTTTTTCTTCTTGCACCACATCATAAACCATGACACATTTACATTACAATATAGCCTAGATTTCCCACCTGTAAGCAAAAAGTCTTGGTTTTGTTTAAGTGCACATAGCATCAAAACACACAAGAAACCTGCTGTATAGATATTCCTCTGGTAGCACAGAGGTGGTATTTTTAGCTGAAATGAGAGGAGAATCATGCAAGAGGCCCTGCAATTAAGCTAAACAGCATAATCAGGCATAATTAGTGTGTATGTTGGCAACAGCCAGCTTACCTTGGTAGAAGTTTGTCTACACAAGGGAGGAGAGCTGTTAACGCTTCAAGAGAATTGCACCTTCAGCTTTGGCTATGGCTATGAGCCCATGGAGCAGTTTAAACCACTGCTCACTCCATGAACTGACACTGATCACATGATCTCCTCTGTAATGATTAGCCATCATTTCCTCAGCAATTAAAAAAGCTTGCGATTGATGTGCCTCTGTCTGTGGGTGCAGCCCAGGCTGTTTATCCCTACATCCTCTCAAAGGAACAAATGTCCAGGCAAGGGAAACTGATCAAAACAAACAGGCTGTCATTTCAAAGTGTTGGATTGTGCCGTAGGCCGGTTTGGTCAAATGTGCACCTCCTCACTGTGTCACCGCAAATATGAAATTCATTTAAAGAGCTTTTTGAACCTGTTTGACATCAGTCCACTTGGCAGTAAATATTGCTTTGTACACTCTGGGAGAACAGCAGGGTTGACATCAGGAGTAAGTTGAGAACAGGGACAAGGTGTACGGCCGTAGGTTCCTTTGTGATGGAGATGACAGACAATATTCTGCCCCCGAATCAACAAAGGGAACCTTTTAAAGGAGAACATGCAATCTGCATAAAAGCAGATTGTTTCAGATGTTTAACTGCACTCATCTGTGTCGCTCGGCCCTTTGTCCGAAGCATCGTCCCCAGATCGAGAAAAAAAAAACAACACTTCAGTCGCCATGGCAACAACTCCATCACATCGCTGGAGTGCTGCTGGAAGACCATCAAGTGTCCATCTGATTTAATCAACAGTGACATCTGTGCTGCCTTTTTCCCATTCTCAGTGGTTCACACACGTCTGCACGTCAGACGTTCCAGGAAATAAAGTGTCTGAGTGTGTTTACTGGGATTACACATATCCAGATAGAAAGAGAGTGCCGCACTTCAACCAAATGCGGAGTTGTGTACTTTTTCCTCCATTTTATTTATTGATATTCTATCTATACAAAACATACAATCAGGCACTGTCCAGCCCCACCTTGACCAACCAAATATTTGAGTATTACGTACACTGATGGCGCCTGCTCTGCATGAGCATGTCTGCTTTTGTTACTTGAATTTGCAACGGGGTGTTTTTTATCAGTCTTTATGATTTATTTATGAAACCACTTGTATAGTCAGTAAACAAACGTTTGAATCCTGTTCACAGTATTCCCTCTGATGTGCACTGCCCTTTGTGAAATAATATTAATAATATTGTATTTTGGACTAAACTGTCACTGTTCCACGGGCTATGTAAAAGACAAGGCTGCTTTAAAAACACAGAGCCAGAGCATTTCTCTCTTTCTTCATGATCTCTTGGAAACTCATCTGGAAAACCCTCTGAACCTGTTCAACACTTACTCTGCACTTTTACTGCACTTCCTTAATATAATATCCTGGCACTTATTAAATAAATGCAGCACTTCGCATTTACACGAAGGTTCCTGTTGCATTAAAGCAATTGGTGTTCACCACTTACAGTTTGGATAAAAGCCTCTGGCAAATAACTAAATGTAATTGATTTCAACTGTTTCAGAGAAGAAGAGGGCTTATAAAATCAAAGTTATTATTATTATTCTAAGGAATTAAGTTTTTCATCTCTGGAAGAACTGACAGAAGCTGTGTAGTTTGTGAATACCTACTGTAGCCTGCTGAAAACTTCATTAAAGAGATAACTGAGGCTTGCCATCTGAGATTAGATGAGTTTTGTGGTTTTCTGAGTCTGTGAACTGCAGTAAAAGCTTATTTATGGACACTTTTCTGGTTGTTAAGGTGTAAAAACAAAAACGTGTCTTTGACAGTAGAGGCAGGGCTGCAGGTTAGGTTGTATAGGCCTATAAAGCTGTTGTACAAGATACAGTAGCCTTGAATTCCTTCATAATAGAAAAAGGGGGGTCTTACCCGAGTCTGTCTGTGTCTGGAGATGAAAAGTTGCTCAAAGTGCGTTCAGTCAGAAAAATCTAAGCATACTCATTTTGTCTCTGTATACATCACGTCCCGGCAGCAGATACAAGAGTTTTCTCCTCTGATGTTCAGATGAACACGAAGTAAACATCGGCTTCCTCCTCCGGGCCTGAGACCCAGCAGCCTCCAGACCAGACCCGTTTCACAACCTCTTTTTTTCTGATTTTCCGATTTTTAACACTTGAGGCTTTGACTCTCCAGGAAACTATCCCATTGGATGGCTGAGATGAGCTGGCGTCATCGGTTCGTGCTGTAATTGGCTGAAGTCCGCGTCAGTCTCAGGTGTCCACGTGTGCACTTTCACTCCACCCGCTCGTCCTCGCCTCGGTCCCTCCCTCACTTGAGCGGAGAAAGCCGCTACTTTCCATCCAGAGAGGGAAGGCCGGGCCCGGGACACGACCTCCAGCACGTACACTGCAGCTGGAAGTCTTCCTCCTCCTCCTCCTCGGGCTCCTCCATTCACGTTCTCATTCACGCCACACCGAGACAATGTGTGTCATTATTATGATATAAGTGTGGAGAGTAATGCAATGCTGTACTGAAGTGTTAACTTTGACAGAGTGTCAGAGAGACACTTTATAAGAGACATTTCATGTAGGAACATATTTCAACTTTATATGTAGTCTCACAATAAAGTGTGAAACTGGTACTGTAATAACACAGTATGTGTTTCTGTGGTTGTAAACCACAGCTTTCTTGATATACTGTTATACAAAAATCTATTTTCACCAGGACCACAGTCAAGATTTTAGAAAAACTGAAGCCATGACCTGGTCCAACCCATCTTCACCCACCACAGTGTGACTATCATTTCAGTGTGTTATTAAGTGTTTGGATTTTTGAAATCTCATCTTTGTTTTCAGGGCTTGTGGGGGAATGTAACACTTTCTCCACACTGCAGATTTAACATGTTGAAACTTTGACTTATTCAGTGTTTTGATGGCCATAGTTTGACATTTTTACAATTCACTGAGTGTTAAATGGGGAGATTGATATTATTCTCTGTATTTGTATGATTTGTATGATGTGAATATACAGTCATCTGATTAGCTGGAAAAAGTCAATAAACTCACCCTCATTATATTCAAACCGAAGCATAAAATTTATGATTTCTAGTATTGGGTTGAAGCAACATCTCTTTAGTTAAAGTTGACAAATTTAACCATACTGAGTCTGAAAAGGCTGGAAGCAGCAATAAATTTCCATGATATCCACATTTTAACAGTAAAGATCTTCCAGGTTTTCAAAAACCCACTCGATATCTTCAAATATAACACTCACAGTATCTGCTTTACACTTAACTCCATGTTGAGACTTTCCATGAAAAACAGAAAATGTTGTTTCTATTTAAACGCAGCAACACCTCGACCATTTACAATAGACACAACAGTGACGCACCCAATTGGAACTGAGCCATCAGTAAAATTAGTTATGCAGCCTGAGTTTTGAATGTTTAAGTAAAGCTATATCATTGTTTAATTTGTTATAACTGGCCTTTTAACAGCCCGTGGCGATCAGAACATTGAATGCATCATTGAATGCTGTAACTACTGTAAATGATATATTAAGACTGAAGAATGTTTGTTAGTTGAAACAAACCAAACCACATCTGACAAGGGTGTGTCACATCAGCATGTGTTTATTCAAGAGTGCAAGACCACAACAGTCCCAGGACACCAGCTTGTTCCCAGGAAAACAGTGAACACAGCAGGGGACTGATGCTGCTCCTGATTTTCTGTCGATCGTAGAGTCACTGTTTACACTGTGATCCTCTGTATTTTTGGGCCTGAGTAAAAATGTTTTAAAATGTAGCACAGCAACAAAATGTTGATAGGTCACACATGAAAGACAGGAAAAAAACAAAATATGTGACTCACACAGAGGACAGACTTATGTCCCTTCCAGAAAAGTAAAAAATATACTTGTCTTACGTTCATACTTATCCTAATACGCTTAATCTGTGCCACAGATTCATTCTGGTTGGACAGAAATACAAACCAGATCACAGCAGGATTCATTGGTTAAATACAGATAAATATATAGTATGAGTCAAATACATTAAAAGTAATCTAGTACTCAACATGCTATACCCTGAAAGAGAATTGGTTATACTTTTAAAAGAGAGTCATGAAGTTATGTACAGTGTTGTGTACAGACTTTTTGACTTCAATGTACCTCAAGCAGACACTGTAATCTCTCTTTTGGCAGAACACAACATGCAAACACAGAGATGGAGAGATGCTGTGAAGTTCAACAGGACAGAGACAACGATCAACCAGACCTCACATGCAAATGATTTCACACAAAAACAATTGCGGTGGTAAGGCAGGAAGATGGAACAGGTGGAAAACCAGACATGATGACAGGCTCACTGTTTCAGTAGGCAGCGTTCAAGTTAACTTAAAACATAGAGACATAAAATCTGCAGGTGCACTCGTCACTCATCTTAGCAAATCTGGTCAGAATGAACATGGGTATTATTATTTCTGTCTGATCTATTTGTTTTGTCATCAACATGGAAGTCTACATACTTGTCGCCATTAGTTTACATATTATGCAAATGTTATATGATACTGTTGACACCCATTAGGGTTTATAATACGACTTGTTGCCAGAAGACTGGAGGAAGGTAGGCTACGGGTGGAGCTGGTAGGATAAAACCATGCTACCTGTCTCCCACAGTCTTAAAGCTGAGATAAGTCAATGGCATGAGTTATAGCTCCTCATCTAATTCTTCACAAAGTTGAGTGTGAGTGTTTTCCGTAGTGTTACACTGCCCCATTTCCCATAAATTAGACTTGCCAATATTTTTGTATCACTTACTTGCACTGAAGCTGCAGTCATGCATTGCTCAGAACGTCTCCATAACATCACATAAACAGTGTGAGACCAAAGTACAATATTTCTCATGAACTCTCATTGAGTGCCCAGCAACCTCCTTTGACAGGAGGTAAGCCAAATTAAAGTCTCTTCATTTTCGTTGAAACCCGCACAGGAGTCCAAGCACAAGGACTGAGTTGGTGGTGGTCATTGGGTCACATGGATATGCAGGCATGGCAAGTGCAGATGAAGAACAGTTATGGGACTTTGATGCGGGATGATGACCAGTAGAGGGGTTTCGGCATGGACACATGGACATGACATGTGGGACACATCTGTTTCTTCCACAGCCACTGCTCCATGCACTGAAACACATTGTAAAAGACATTATTGCATCTGTTGTGTCTCATCTTCTGACCCAGCTATGATTTCTGCAGGTATTGATTTCCCTCACTGAGTCCAGGAGGTAATTTCCACCATGCTGACCTACAGTATATAGAAACAGGGCAGGATCAACTCTGACCCGACCCCTAGATGTGAGGACACTAATGTCACATGTTTTACTCTACTGTTAAAGGAGTGGACTCATAAAAGGGTCCAAGCAGTGTCCTCAGTTATAAAGCAGGTAAAAAACATTTAAAGTTGGTTATTTATTTACTTTTTTTGTTTCTACATTCAATTCAATTCAATGCATACACTGAAGTTATTTAGATCACAACAATACACATAATGTTGGAGTTCATTAAAACAACTCCCAGGCAATCACACATGTCATCCTATGAGTCATCAGTCAGTGTGAAGGGAGTGGCAACAGTGACGACTATGACCAAATCACAACGGCTGAGATACATTAATTAAATCTGCTAATTAAATTTAGTATATGTGCATTTTTTAGTCTTCACACAATTGAAAGTATATTGTGGTTTGTGCGAAGTTGAAAATATTCTCTATGTGTGGTGTGTTAAAACCATCTGATGAGTGGACTACTAAAAGTGGTAATATACAGTCTTTGCCATTATCAAAGCAAAATATATATTTTAAATATAGCAGCAGGGGAGTAGAGGCCAATCCTAGCAGGAAACTTTAAGCACGGTAACTTCCATAATCTAAATTAGAATTGCCTCAGTTTATATACAATCCAAAGAAGTCCATGACTTTTTCAGACTTTCATCCATAAATTCTGACTGATGAATCCTCCCATGTCTGGGTTTTGACTCTTGACAATGAAACCACAGCTGACACATCAGTACGGCCCACAGTGCAGTTCCTCAGGATCAGGTCAGCCACAGTCAAGGCCCTGAAACAAATCCTCCATCTTCTCCTCCGCAATGAGTCACCTCCTTCCACAGAGTGATATCAGCGATGTCTCCGCAGGGAAAGCTGACGACGGAGTGTGTGCTGCTCCTTCTCCACAGAGATCGGTCCGTCCACTGACTTCCTCCTCTCGTCCGAGAGTCTTCTCGCCTGACCGGTTGCTGCTTTGCTGCCGCTGCGAGGTTGACACTGCTCTAACTTCCGAGCTGCCTTCAGCGCCCACCAGACAGAAACATGGTAATCAGTAAGTGTCAAGTCAAGTGTTCCCCACGCTTCCACAGAGATAGGCTTCAGGTAAAGGTTCAGTCGTCACACCACTTCACTTCATGCATGTCCGGGAATGAACGGCCTTCATGCGCCATGGGTATCTGATGTGTGGCATGCTGTGACTGGAGTAAGTGACATCTCCTTTGTGAAGGGGAAGGTCAGGGCAGAGGGAACATGCAAATAGACCTAAGTTGTCAGAGATGTTTTACCTCTTTGTGAAAGCGGTGTGTGCAGTGCAGCTCCTGAACTCCTCCACTCTTACGCATGTCCTCATGACATATCAGGCACAACTTGTCGTCATCATTCTGTAAAAGAAAGAGTTGATTTTCCACATATCCCCTGACCAAAATGGCATGACAATATTATATCATATCAGTTCACTATAATACATCTGCATATTTCCTACAGGCTAAGGGTCTGAACTGGTGAAAAAGAGCAATACAAATTCCCTGTATGTCCCAGTTAATACAGAAAATATACTCAATAAATACTGTCAAATTCAAGTACACACAAAAAACCTCTGATCCAAGAGATATCACTCAGATACACAAAATAAGATGGGAACTAGACATGTCCATCAAATGTCAAATGGACATGCAAGTCGTGCAGCTTAAACTTGTCTATGATCCTGTCAGGACATTAAGGTAATACACTTTGTAATGCTCCCCCAGAGCTCCATAATCTTTGTAAGCTCCTGTTAGTGAAAGACAGAGGGCACCAAACCTGATCAAACCTGCAATCAACTGGATAATCTACAACAAGCTGGGCTGCTACAGAAATGTTTTGAATTTGAATTTACTTCAGGCTTCTGCCGCTCACCAGAGATATGGTCCTCTTATCACGAACGCACAGTCTCTTCTCGAATGACTCTGTGAGCTCTGGGATGGTGGTGATGCGGTTCTCTGGGATGGCTGACTTTGGGCGGCTGTTGTCGTCCGAGGAGGCACGACGAGCTCTCTGGTGGGGTCTGACCTCCCCCTTCTCCTCTCTGGTCTTGATGTGGCTGGGCGAGGGTGCCATCGTTGCTGCATGGAGCCTGTTCAACTTCATGGCGTCTAACTGTGACTGTGAATCACACAGAGGGACAGAAAAAACATGACAACTGTCACTTCTCCACATTTATTCAGATTTAGACAAAGTAAAACAATAGTATCGTGTTCCCATGTTTGATATTATGGCAGAACATGAGTCCAGACAGATGACCCTACTGAGCCTTTGTCTGTGAATGGGGTTAATCACTCTCACTAATACCCTTGGGTAACATGTTAGCAATGTTAGCATCCGCCTAATTATAGTTTGCCTTTCCACTCAGGCCACTCACTTCATTATTCATTTACACAACAGCAATAATCTGATTATTATACTAATATCTTGCAAAACCAGTAGGTTGATGGCGAATCAGAGAGACACGTCTGTTTTTTTATTTGTTCATTGATCATTTGCTGCTGAACCACTGACTCTAGTGGCGTCACTGTGGACGACTGTGTCCTCTGGATGACTTTGTATGGGAACATGAGGTGCAATAACACATTATCTAAGACTGTTTGGACACAGGACTCCAGCAGTATTAAATATGTTCTCTAGGTTTTTACATGAAACCCCACTGATTGTGCTTTGACAGTGCTGCAAGGACGCCATCTGCAGGAGATACATTTTGTAGCTCATGTGGCCCACTGGAGTTGATCTGTGTTGGCCATTGTGTTGGCTGAAGAATGGGTTTTTACTCTGAAAATATATCCAGATCAGCAAAATCAATTAAATCAATGATAAATCACTGGCAACTCATGAGTAAATGGATCCAACCTGTGCAAGGAGCTCTATCACATACACACTGTACAGTTACATCATGAGCATGGATTGCGTGGCATCATGTTTGTCAGTTCAATTAAATCAGAACATTTTAAACTGACAGTACAAGCTTGAATTCAGCTGCACACACTCAGCGCTTATTCCTTCATCCCTTCAAATTGTTCTTGAGGCACAGACACAAGCATGCTGCTGTTTTGGTGCCACTGACCTATGACCTCCCTATATGTGGGAAATATCTCTAAAACATACACATCCGTCAACACAGAAACAGAACAAAGGCCAGACGAAGTCCGCATTCATTTGAAAACTTCCAATCAGTCCTATGAAGCAGTGAACTTGACGTCAGCATAAGCATTTCCACACTGCAAAGAGCACTGAAGAGAAGCTGTGAGTGAGAACAACATCACAAAATCTAAACAACTTTTGTATGCCATCAACAGTTATCTATCTATGGTCTGTGTGTGGCTGCGTGTGTATCAGTGTGTGCTTGGGAAGCCTCATGTACTTGTGCATCAGCAGACATTATTGATGTGAAACTAGTGGAGGCAAATCACAGGTCAGGACATCCTATTACTGAAGACTATAACAGACCTACATAGTCTGCATAGCGCTCATACCAACGCGTGGGTGTTCCATGTCTGCAGAGTATATCCTTGTGTATATGAAATACATTGTAGAAAAAATCATGCTTACTTATTAGTTAGTCTTTGAATGTACCACTGATAACCTTTATGTTTCACTCATTTTACTTTAATTAACAGAGACCAAAGGCTCAGGCTGTATCTTTTGCCAGGCAGAAATTGAAAATACATTAAATTACAAGTGTTTGGCTGCTGTTTATATGTCGTTGCAAATACAGATGCATGGGGTCCTTACCACAGTTGGCAGTGATGCTCTTCGATCAGCTAATGCTCTTGCAGGTCTTCTGAAACTGCGTTTTCTCTCTCTGGAGTGTCCACCTTCTGCTCCGTGACCCCAGTAACTACTCATCCACTTTGTGAAGTTACCGTCGTCATCCTCATCATTGTCCATGATAATGGCAGGCAGGAGCCTGAGAGACATGGTGGAGCTGTACGGTGCAGCAGGTCCTGGGACAACAGATGAGAGTGCGATCCCAGCTGAGAGTTACGGAGAGTAAAGACAACGCTGAGCTGACCTACTAATCTTCTAACTGACTGGCTGCTCTACTACTCTACACCATCCCACAAGGCAAAAGTAACTTACTTCAATTAGATCCCTCTGGGGCCTCAAGCTCTGCCGCAGTAGTTTGTTATTCTTGGATGATACAAAAATAAACCACAGAGCTTTTGCTCAAGTCCTTAAATAAGCGAATCCCCTATAATCTATTTAGTGTCGCTGGAAGAGAGTAAAAATGGAGGTGATGGGAATAAACAGGGAGGCGGGAGGCAGGGACGAATGGCTAGTGTTTTGGCACTGAGTGTGATGTGACCACTGCTTTTAATCTTTCCATTACAGTCATGGGCCTGGGGGTAGACAAGTGAAACTCCAATTTCCCCATACTTTCCACTCGCTGAGTACATCAAACCTGTCAATAATTATGGAGTGAGGCATCTCTGTGTACTCTGAGCCTGGGGCTTGAGTAATACAGGGCAGAGAGGGAACATATATTTTCATCTGGGTTCCACTGAATCCCACTCTGTTTTCTTGTTTTTGTGTTAGAGGGGCCTTTTGAAATGCAACTGTGCAAAACAAAGTTTCATAAACTTGTCCAAAAACAATCATATGCACATTTTGCAATGGACTTGTATTGGGGTTAGACCTTGAAAACCTCTTTTGGTATGTGAGTGTCTCTATGGTCAGTTCACTCTTGATACACTACTATTAGCTGTATCAAATCAAAGGTGCAAAGTCTGTCAGTAAAACAGTTATTATAACACATTTTTAATTCTACAGTGTAATTGAAGGGGGGGGCATATTGTTATAACAAATATGAAATATGTAAGGTGTGATAGAGTCATAGTGGAGTTCCTGGATATTTGTAGTGTTGGTAACAGGTAAACTGAAAAAACAGGCTGTCCTATAACTGTGTGCATTTACATGAACAACACCTGGTTTTCATTGCAAGTGCAACTCTAATCACATAAAATCATTGATGTGTAACACTGGAATGATCCATTAACTACTAAATATCCAATAATGACTTAAGAAGAAACTGCACATGAGCAATAACTCATTGCTCATGTGCTTATGTAACACCTGAACATGAACACAACCTCTCCTCAACCATGCACCTCTCCTCAACCATGCACAAACTGAGAGGCTCAAAATGCTGCTAATCATCTCAGAGCTCTGTCTCAAAGAGGAGGACTAATCCAGGCTGCCTCTGTTATGACACATTCATGCTGCTTTGTCATGTAACCGCAGCTCCTGGTTGAGAACAAGATTACAGTAATCTGTTGTTTTTCCTAATACAAAAGCCAATTAATTAATCACACCTGAACACACAGGACCATGAATAAAAAAAAAACACTTGTTACATATGCCTATATCCAATATTTTGCAACTACTGGAAAATAATGCAGGCATTTAATTAAAGTGGCTGTATGTTAAGAAGAACAAACTGGAGAGTAATACAGTCTGTAAAGTACTGCGAACAAAACTTTGAATCTGGTTAAAGGGATGGAGGGTCAAAGTTGTGAATGAAGAGACAGGGGAGGTGGGTCAACTCCCAATAGTGAATCCACTGATTAAGTGAATCCACTGATTAATTGACTCTATTAACTTTCTGTGTGATGTTTGTGTCAAAAAAGATCTACTTCATTTTTTATTTTAAACTGGATTTATAAACTGTGTGTGAAAGTATATAAAAGTTTTACAAAAATTACTTTCTTGACCTAGACTTAAAAAAAAAAAAAGAAAGAAACTGTACATATTATAATGTAGGCTACCTCTGAAGTTAACTTGATTAAATAATCTAATTTGATCTGATGGAACAGTTAAGTGGTGATTTGTAAAGATTTACAAAGTACCAACTCCTTCCATCCAGACATGTTCCAGCATCACAGGACACAGTGGCCACAGGTTACCACTACACATAAGGTCACCACGTCTACATGTAGCAGGTGGAGCCAAGACTAAGCCATGCTGCAAACAATAGCAGCCACATGTTACACAAATAAAAGACAGAGTCAGGAATAGCCAGAAGATCAAAGACCCTTATTATGACCTCCATATTATTTTTGCATTTCTAAAAGCAACCATATCTGCTGGGTCACTGTAGGGTGCTTACACAGGTTATTGTGTCACGTGGTGCAATTTAATGGATAAATTGATTTTCTGGCTTTTCAACACAAGCTACTGTGTTAGTGCAGAATCACCTTTCACAATTTAATTCATAATTTAGTTTAAATTACAAATCAAAAAATCTTGGTGAAGTACAGAAACTGTACTAAAGAGAATGAAACAGCTGTAGGATGCAGACGGGCATAATTTGAGCAAAATTTGTCCTAAAGACGCCCAGATGCCCCTTTAACCAGCTAAATACAATTGACTTTGAAAACTGCTCAGTGCTGGTCACTGAAGACAGAATGGCCTTGGGCACAAATTGAATGGTCAGACTCGAGCACTGTCCAGACAGACTAGCACTAAGCTCTGAAATGGAACAAAGAGGAGACCAAGCCTGGCAAAAATACAAACACATATGTACACTGGTTAAATTGTATTAGAAATCCAAATTGATTAGAGTCATGGTGTCAGGGCTGAAAACCCTTCACAAATTGAAAATAAAATAGCTTTGTATTCAGATAATTGTACTCCAGTGCAGCTTTGGTGACAGCAGAAAGCACAATGTGTTTTAGCCAAAAAAAAAAAAAATGCGTATGTGCACAGGTGTTACACTTCAAGTATGGGCATGGGCTGCTCAAGTGTTAATTCATTCAGAGTCAGTAGCACTGCCACCTGGTGGCTGAAGTGACACATAGAGAAATCGCCACTTAAAATTCACAGTTGTTTGTTTCATTATTTACATCAAAAACAAAACTAAAAGAAGTGGGAATGTTACCTCATGTGAGAAGCTAGTAATGGCCTTTCTAAGAAAAATGGTATTTAATCAACTGACTGCGAACTGAATGACAATTCAGTTTGCAGTCAATTGATTAACAGGTGGATAGGCCAACTGCCTTGTTTCTAGACACTATGAATTTTATAATTTTGTCCTATCACCAGTCTTCTCCATAAAAGATTTAAGATACTAAACAGAGGATTTTCTCGTTTGTGAAAATAAATGAATAAATAAATACATCTTGTACTTTTCAGTATTTATTATGCTTCTGAGTGTGGACTACAAAATGCCACAGTAGTACTACAACTACACACAGCCCCTGAATTGACCACCAGTATCCCATGATTCTTTGCTGCGCGTGCGTGACCTCGCGGAGCACGGAAGAAGAAGCGGCCCCTGCTCACGCTGTCTGCTGGTGCTGGTACTGACTGGCTACATTGCTCGTTTGTAGATCATGGCTGCGTCAAAGCCAGTCGAGCCGCAGTCCGGGACTGGACTACCCCGCTGGCAGCTGGCACTGTTAGTCGGGACTCCCATAGTGCTGGGAGTGGGGGCTGTCTACCTATGGAACCGCAGCAGGACGAAGGAAAGGAAAGGGACTGGGGAGCGGAAAACACCAGAAGGCAGCGCCAGTCCCGTGCCAGGCCAAGACGGCGCAGCTCGAGCCAACCGAGAGCAGGAGAACATGGTAACTGCTGCCGGTGGACTCCTCGTGCCGCCGATGTCAATGTAACGGTCAATGCATTATAAGCATGACGAGCCTTTGCTTTACGAGGACACTTTAATAATTAAACCTAGCATTGAAAGTGCAGTCAAGGACACCGACCCGTTCTGACGCTGTCAGTGACAGTTACCTTCACTACAGCAAGGCCGATAGCGAACATGGTAGCAACCGGCTCACGGACGGTGGATTAGCCACTGATAACTGCTAGCTAGCCGTCTCCTATGATAATGTTATCACGAAAGCAAGCTAGGTTAGCTAGATTCATGTAGCCTGCTTCCAAATGACTATTATTACTCGTCTGAAAAGCGAGGATGATAGATATTCAGTGTGAAATTTCAGCTAGTCAACCATGCGATAAACGCACGTGGGAGCAACTTGATGAGTTTTAATTGCCTTATTGGCAAAACGTTATGATTGCAATGTTTTTCGGACATGCTAGCTAAGGTTATCTGCTCTGCAAGTCCAGTGGGGCGGGGATGGCTGTCATTTCAATCAGGTTGTTTTGACTGAGACAGTTTTATTAGATGAGGTTGTAGGCTACAAGTGGCTGTCATTTCATTCACTGTGTGCTGCTGCACTTTATAGGCGCCTCATTTGCAATACCTGTTTTATATAGCTAGCGTTATTCGCTGAGTCCAAAGGTCTGTGTTACTTTCGTATTGGCAGGTGTTCATCTTTTTAACAGATCTCACATGCATGTTGTCAGAGGTGTGTCTGGCTGTGTCAGTTTTGACTTGAGATATTAGATCGATGTTGTGCAATGGGATGAAAGGTTCTGTGAAGTGACATGACAACTGCTTTGTAACTATAACACATTTAACAACAGACAGGAGTCATTTGGGTATTATATTAATGCCAACTCATGTATTAATTATTAGTATGTTGAGGTTGTGCAGGTACAGTGATTCACTGCACTTATTAGTCTAGCACTGGGAAGTTGTAGTAGCACTAACAGCTCTCAAGTGGGTTATAAAAAACAGTGGTTCTCCAGGGCCCCAAGAAGGGGTTCCTGGTTGTCCTCAGCAAAAAGGAACAATTGTTTTTCACTTTCTGTTTCCAGTCCCTGTCATAAACTGTTTCACACTTCTACCATAAATATTGTTCATTCATCGAACATTATATAGTGTTTGAGATTGTCATCAAAATGTGCTTCCTTTACATCGTTTGAATATTTTAGCTCAAGAAACCTGAATCCGAACAACATCTGTGAAAGATCATTTTTAGTCAGTCTTACTACTTCTTGACATCTCTGGTTAGATGGCATTAAATCCTAGGCACACCTGAAAAGTCAGATGCAGTTTTAGATACTATGTTGAAAAAGTGTATCGATCCACTCCACAGAGTCACATGTAATCAATAAAATTTACCCTTTCTCTCATTTATTTAGAGCCCTTTGGATCGGGCCCAAGCTGCAAAGAACAAGGGCAACAAGTACTTCAAAGCTGGCAAGTATGAGAATGCCATCCAGTGCTACACGGAGGCCATTGCTCTCTGCCCCACAGAGCAGAAGACTGATTTGTCAACGTTTTACCAGAACAGAGCAGCAGCCTACGAACAGCAGGTTGGCATCCCCTTCTTTTAATCTGTGCAGAGATTGTTGTGATGTGTACGACCCATATAATTTGAGATTTATTCATTAAGAGTAATGAAAAAGGGCATGTTCTAGAGACAAGGAGTCAAGTAGACCTTGCATGGATTATCTGTTTATTCTTTAGAAGAAATCAACTACATGCAACATTTTTTTTCATAGTTTCCCTTCACATGTCTTGAATGTTGCAGTATGAGACACTGGATTGAGGTTCTTCAAGAAAGAAAGTTAGGTGCCTCTTGAAAAATGTCTAAAAAGGACAACAATTCACAAGTTAAAGCCAGAAAGGATAAAATTATATTATAACACTGGTTATACATGTTTTGTGAATGAGTAGCAGATTCTGTGCAAATCCTTCGCCCT
Source organism: Selene dorsalis (assembly GCA_900303245.1). NCBI lineage: Eukaryota > Metazoa > Chordata > Actinopteri > Carangiformes > Carangidae > Selene > Selene dorsalis. The sequence goes on from OMNW01031426.1 coordinate 21,347, forward strand.
TCATCTTTGACTAAAGGTTTCTCACAGATCCCAATGAAACCACACAATGTCCTCTGCTCTCAAGAGTTCTCCAACTAAAAGTGTAATATTTAAACTTTGATTAATTAGTAAACTTATTAATTAGTAACTTTCCTATGGTGTTCATTATCTATTTGACTTTGTTCAGAGGTTGCAGATGCTGCTGTAGTTTTATATTTTGGTCTTCAGATATCAGTATCACTACAGTTTTCTAACTCTTACTTTGGATTAAAATCGGTTCAAAATATGTTCATTTGTTAAAAATCATTCCACCATGCTGTGCACACCCCTTTTAGTTAAACTGTAATAAGGCTTATTAGAAATTTAGAGAGATGCCCCCCCTTAGTTGCTTTATTAAACATTAAACATCTGTGAAAATGGAGATGTTTTATTAAGTCAAAGTTAAAGTGCCAGCTGCAGTGACAATAAGTCATGCACTTATTTTCTTTCAAGCAATATCATCTCCAAATTGATATAATAAAGAAACAATGACAGTTATGTGCCTGTAAACTCGCTGTGTGTGTACTGGACAGACTGGTAGGAGGATGAACGGTCTATAACTGTCATTTCAGATGAAGTGGACAGAAGTGGTGCAGGACTGCTCTCAGGCCGTAGAGCTAAACCCACGCTATGTTAAGGCTCTGTTCAGGAGGGCTAAAGCTCTGGAAAAACTAGACAACAAGAAGGAGTGCCTAGAGGGTGAGACACTGTTCTTTCTTCTCAAAAGGTCTATTTTGAAATGTGAGTCTTATTGACACTGATGTTTTTGTTTGCACGCGTGTCCTCCAGACGTCACAGCAGTGTGTATTCTTGAGGCTTTCCAGAACCAACAGAGCATGCTGCTGGCAGACAAAGTGCTGAAGCAGCTGGGGAAAGAAAAGGCCAAAGAGAAATATAAGGTGTTTATCTACTCTCAGAGACATTTCTTTGTATTTTATGTCCATGATTATTCGCACATAACGTTAAAATTTCTCCTGTGCAGAACCGTGAGCCCATGATGCCCTCCCCTCAGTTCATCAAGTCCTACTTTAGCTCATTCACCGATGATATCATCTCACAGCCCCTGCAGAAGGGAGAGAAGAAAGATGAAGACAAGGACAAAGAGGGCGAGGCAGCTGAGGTCACTGAGAGGTCAGAGGTCATTTACTTGGTATCGGATTATTGGCAATTTTTTTTTTTTTTTTTGGTCTGGATAGAGGAGCTGAATATGTAGGATAAGACAGCAGAGTAATGGGGAAAATGTGTCCCTGTGTTCAAATTGAATTTTGCTAGTACACAAGAATATTGAAATTCAAGGTCATGGTGACCTCGACCAATACTTTGGTTTTGCCAAATGAGTCCCTGCCTCCGGGTAGGTACCCAGATCGGTCCTGAAAAACTCCCAGGTGGGGCTTGAGGTTTACTCTGTGGTGATTGGTCTATATTCAAACCAGGATGTGACGCCAAGAGAAAGCCCCAAAATAAGCGGCATTTTTAACCCCAACATTATTTTTTTAAAAAGCGTCTACACAGCTGAAAAAAGAATAAGTCAGTGAAAGATGTATGATAGTAGTAGTAGTAGTAGTAGTTGTAGTAGTAGTAGTAGTAGTGGTAAAAGATGTATCATAAGTGGACAGACAACTATGCGATTGTGCAATTACACAACGATCTAAGTGACATGTTTACAACCCAGCATTATTAGAAAGCGTCTAAACTGCCAGAAAAACAACAACAGCAGTTTAAAAACCTGCTGCACAACGATTGCGCAATGATCGAAGCTGTTGCACGTCGCAACTCCGACTGGTCCTGTACGGGTCCTGCTCTGCAGTGGAGACACGACAGCTGAGAGGGTCGAGTGAGAGGACAGTTCCTGTAAAGTTCCTACCACCTCTCTTTACCAGGAACTCCCACAGTGGAAACGCAGCTATTGATCAAACTGAAACTAGTCTGAAACTAGTCCTTTTCACTTTTAATTTATCCGTTTCAGAGTGTGCAACTGATGATTAGGGTGCCCAACTCTGAGCACAAGGAATTGTGGGGCAGTTAAACAGGGTAGAAGATTTTTTTCTTGCTGGTAGAAATGTGCTCAGGAAACGTCATTCATATCTTTATTTGGATTTTGAAGATATTAAGAGTAAACAACTTAGGCTTTCTCCTGAATTTGAAGCAAGAGAAGCAGTGTTTGAGTTGTCTATCCTCAGGGGAGCATGGATGGCTCACGGTTTCTCCTCAAATTCTGATCTGGGAATGATGGCCTTATCATTCCCAGTACAGTAAAACGCAGGAGATAACCGTAACCATCAGTACGATGGTTATGGTCATCTTACATCACGTTACTTCTTACATCCACAGGAAATTCCAATTTTGAGACACTGATGAACATCTTTCCTAATTTTTTTTGTTGTTGTTGGTTTGTTTGTTTCTTTTTCTTTAGCTCTGGCTACCTGAAGGCTAAGCAGTACATGGAAGAGGAGAACTATGACAAAATCATCAGCGAGTGCACCAAAGAGATTGAGTCAGGTGGTCGATACACTGCTGAGGCCCTTCTGCTGCGTGCCACTTTCTTCCTTCTGATTGGTAACGCTACCGCTGCACAGCCTGACTTGGACCGGGTGATCAACATGCATGATGCGAATGTGAAGGTAAGGATTGTTTACGTAATGAGCCTGCTAGCTGAGGTTATAAAACATTAAGTTTCCAGCAGCACTCGAAGTATACAGAAGAACTTTATTGCAAGACTGTCACGTTTGGAGACTTCATCTGGTTTATCACAATTGTTATTACAAGCACCATTTAAAAAGGTTCAGTATGAGACAATAAATCTAAAATAACACCATAGGCAATCACATACAGATCAGCCAGAGTTCTTCTCTGTATATTCCAAGTATTGCTGGAGTCTGACCCTCTTCTTTTTTCTTTCTCCACGCATAAAGGAAGTCGGAGACATTTTGCCAGAATCCAATTCAGCCATTTTTGATTTTCGCTTGATACCTCTTTTATTTAGTAACTTGTATAAACATAGACAGCCTTGACTGAATTTGGAGACGTACAAACTGACATTTTCTCTGTTGTGTAATTCTCACAGCTACGAGCCAACGCTTTGATCAAGCGTGGAAGCATGTACATGCAGCAGCAGCAGCCTCTGCTCTCTACACAAGACTTTAACATGGCGGCCGAGATTGACACACGCAACCCTGATGTCTATCATCACAGGGGTCAGGTAGGAGGTTGATCTGGTTTCTTTACCATCTGAGCCACTATGTGAAAGTGCACCTTCAGAGTACATTGTATTTTGCCAGAGCTGCAGGTCAGCTGATTGAATCAGAAACTAATACAGTGCACTAAATGGTATAAAATATACAGACCACAAATCTACTGCAGGCAATGTACCAGCTATGTATAACTCAACCTCACATAAGCCTGAAAAGTTTGTACTGTCTCTTCCATGATGTAAAATGAGGGTCATATTTAGTTGTACTTCATAAAAAGTGTGTTTTCTCTTCCCTAGCTGAAGATCCTGCTGGACCAGGTAGATGAGGCAGTGGGAGACTTTGATGAGTGCATCCTGCTCAGACCTGACTCTGCTCTGGCTCAGGCACAGAAGTGCTTTGCTCTTGTAAGTCATCTTGTCAAGACTAAGTGAGAGGCAAGGTTGCCTGACAGTGGTCTCTAGTGTTAAATAAATGATTCAGCTACAATTTAAGTTTAAATGCATTTCCTTTAATTTTGTTTACTCTTGTGCCCTTCAGTACAGACAAGCATATACTGGAAACAACCCAGCACAGGTACAGACAGCCATGGACGGCTTTGAGGATGTTATCAGGAGGTTCCCAAAGTGTGCTGAGGGCTACGCTCTTTACGCTCAGGTAGAAAATCAAAAGCTTTATATTGATGTTAGCCTATTGTTCATTTGCTCTGCCCACTGTGCAGTATGTCGGTTGTAAATCCTTTTTATCCAGATGAGACAATAGCACTGTCAACAAGTTGTTTTGTGTTCCTTTCAAGGCTTTGACTGATCAGCAGCAGTTTGGAAAAGCAGACGAAATGTATGATAAGTGTATTGAACTGGAACCAGACAACGCTACCACATATGTCCACAAGGGGTAGGCATTTATTCTCCTTTTGTAATGTCATGGGTTACTCATGATTCATCTGGTTCATGTAAAGTAGGACACAATGGTAACTGTTTCATATATATGTGTAGGTTGTTACAGCTTCAATGGAAACAAGACCTTGACTTGGGACTCGAGCTCATCAGTAAGGCAATTGAAATAGACAACAAGTGTGACTTTGCTTACGAAACTATGGGAACCATTGAAGTGCAGAGGTGAGATTATCAATTTAATCCAAACCACACATTTGAGGTATTTTCAACATGATTGAAATAACCAAGATTTTCTCTTCAGGGGGAATCTTGACAAGGCCATAGAAATGTTCAACAAGGCAATTAATCTAGCCAAGTCGGAGATGGAGATGGCCCATTTGTACTCATTATGTGACGCAGCATACGCCCAGACAGAAGTGGCCCGGAAATACGGTCTGAAGCCCCCAACACTCTAACTTCTCTGCCAGGTGATCGCCAATCTCAATCTTCATTGCTGAAACTTACTGTGTTAAAACTGCAACTGTCTGACTTACTTTGATTTGTTGAGGAAAAAAGATGAGTACCGGATTATATGAGGAAAAAAATGAAGACCCCTGAATATAAACCATGTTTACATCACATTAAAGGGGTTTGTTGTTGTGGAAAAGGATTTCTGTTCACATCAAGCTGAGGCTGTGATCCAGATCTGTGATACACTGTGGGGTGTTGGGTTGGGGGCGCCTAGGGGATCTAAACCAACAGAGCCCTTTGCTGGCACTTACTTCAAACAAAACATCATTATAAAACCTTTGTATTGCTCCGAATAAAGAGAAAGGAAAAACATACATGAATGCCCATGTATACCTGTTGAAATTACTAGAAACTATTTGAAATGTAGGAGAATTGAAATGTGCAGTCTGTTGAACCAATCACTGACTTTGAAGCTTCTGTGACACTTTTAAAAATACAGAAAATACTGTGAGAGCTTTATATAGTTCTAATGGACTGCTCACGTGTTAATTTATGCTGATCTGAAGTGATTTTGTCCAGCTACTTCCATATTGTAACATACATTAACAGTTTCAAATGCAAGATTAAAATAATAGTGAAATGTATAATGTCTGTGTATGTATTGCTGGAATTGATCCCACGGATATGGGGCAACAAATGGGTTAGTGTAAGTGTTTTTTTTTTTCTTGTTTGTTTGTTTTTTTCTGTTCTTTTTTTAAATGATGGGATTGCCTGTTTTCTTTTTTTTTATATACATTGTGCAGCATGTTCACTTTATAAATAAATGTAAATGCAATGCTCTTGCTGTCATGAACACTAGGAAAACCCCAATTAAAGGATACTTCGGGCAAAAACACTTTTGATTAGAAGAACTTGTCTTAGTTTTTTGTTTCTTTTTTTCGATGTAAATTAAAGTCAAGAATTGACTCTAGTGTCAGGAGATGTCACAAAGTATTGGCTAGTCAGTGTTTTTTCCTAGCTCACTTTAAATAAGAGACATGATTTATTTTCTATTGATTGTAAAATGTTTATTTTCATGCTACATATGGTTTCATCTTTTGACAGAGTAAACTTTAAGACTGAGTTTTTTCCTCTCCCATTCATATCACCTCCCCACAACCCAAGCCTTATTGTTTCCAGTCTACATGCAGCCCTGAGAATCTCATGGTACAGTGTATGAGTTGGTTCTCAAGTAGCATCTGTACACTGTAAAAAAAGAAAAAGATTTTTTTTTAAATGGCCACTACTTCTGAATGCATGAGAGGAGCTAAAATGAAACTGTCTTGTTCCCTGTGACATTCATAGATCCAGCAGCAGTAATGGCTACAATTGATTAAATATGTTGTAATGTCAAAGAACCAAAACATGCATTCTAGCTGCAGCTGATGAATATGACCTCACAACAAAAATCAATTTCTCACTTAACTGAGACTTCACCTGGGGTAAATTGTTGTTACCTATAGCAGTAAATCTGCAGATATCCACTAAATATTGGCTGTTTGATGGAAAGTCAGTGATATGTATGGTGACCAAACTGAAAGAATATGAATCCTAATAAAGTTATAATTCCTGGAATTTCTTCTGGTTTAATGTGTACAGCCTTTTAAATGTATCAGTCACACTTAAGTATGATTCTTTTTCAGAGATAAACTTCATTTTGTATTCAATCTTTTAATACTCTGTCTTTCGGAGGGTTTCTCCTAATGATCTTAATTACTGACTGATAAAATGAAATCATTCCTTTGCAGTACTTGGAACATCACATTAACCCTTAGTGGACGATCAACCATGAAATAGGGATACAGTTTATATATATATATATTATTAAGCTATGGTAGGTAAAGATAACCCAGGATATTAAATATAATGTAGTTGTCATGAGTCCTCTGCAGGAAATGATGGCTGCATTCCATTTAGCTGCACCAGTTAGAGGTCCTGGTATTGTACACACTGGCTTGCTGCTGCATTTCAGTAAAATACAACCAATGTAAATATTACTAGTGACACTTGTGCTGTTCATATTACAATTAAAAGACAGTTTTACATTATAAAAGCTTTTTCTCAGGTGTAACTCATTCTCAAGAACCAGTGCTGATATCTTTGTCAAATCTGGAAACAAGGACGGTGTGTGTGTGTTTTTTTTTTTTGACCAGACCATCACAGTTGCTCATCAGTCAATGACAGCGTTGCACGACAAGTCGGCCGTGTTGACGGCATTTGACGTGTCTCCGTCAACACAACAATGGCGGATGCCGTGGAGGAAGCTCTTCAGGGTAGCTGGTGAGACAATTTGCTATCGGACTAATGTTATCAGAGACGTTATTTCGATTGTCAAACACTCGTATCGGCTTCATTTGGTAGAATTTCGTGTGAAGTAACTAAACATGAGTGTGAGAGTTAAACCTGCTCTGCCTACGACGGCCGTTAGTCGACCCCAGTTAGGTACCGTTAGTGCTCGGCAGCTAGCCAGCTAATGTTAAAGAGCTAAGTTGGTTTTGTTTAGCAGCCACGGCAGTAAGACGGACAAAGATAACTATAGAGTTTCTGAAAATAACAGTCGCTATATATATCGTTTCATCCATTTCTTTCTCTTATTGACAAGTTCACGTACAAAGCTTGTTAGCTAGCAAGCTAACAATAACTAGCCAGATAGCCGGTGTTAGTCGAGTTCTGCTGTAAGCCGAACACAACCGCACCTGACACCGCTCTGGCTCTCACTTTGTGTTCTTCAATCAAATACAATCATATCACATGATGCAAGTGATGTTAAGGACTTGTCAGAGAAACGCTGGAGCTGTCGGGACTTACAGTATCGAAGATGAGTTACAAATCTTGGTGATTTCCATATCTTGTTACCAGATCACCTGTTAAATGATCGAGCTGAAAATGGGAAGACAACACAAAATACCATCCTAACTTGTTGTCGGGATTTACATAGCAACGATACAGAAGACTATAGCTCAAGTCTGATTTTTATCATGTTATTCATTTATTATCACTGCCAGTTGTAATTATCTGTGCAGATTACACGTCATCACACACATCATAAAACGGTTGAGTTAACGTGGAGAAACGTACTTAGAGTATTACTATAGGTGAAAAGCAAGAAATCCAGTCCCTTAGGTAGGCTGTAACCAAAACATTCAACTATAGTAACTGTGTGCTGTCAACGCCTCCTCAGGGACCAAGATCTAGCTGAAGCTCTGGACTCGGGAGGTTCTGACATGGAGATGGAGAGAAGTATCGTCCAGGTCCAGGAACATTCAGCCCAACACAGGGCCAAGATGTGGAAGGTGAGGAGTATGACAGGAAAGGCACATATAATGTGTCACCATAGTTAGAGCATGCACTCCTGGCGGCTCATAATCAAGGCATTGTGTATGTGTATGACACGACTAGAACTAGGCAGAAGTTAACAAACTGGAAACACCAGCATACACACCCATACATAGGGCTTTGGTTTGGTCTGAAACAACATACCTACTACATACTTAATCAATGAATCATGTCCACAAATACAGAAAGCTTCTATTTTGGGCAATCATCACTGGTACATTTATGCAACTGCCCATTATTTAGGATGTGTAGGTGACAGATGTTAGTTTTGCATTCAGAATGACTATTGTGTTGTTTTTAATTAAAAAAAATGATACAGTTGTGAATTATTGAATCTTATGAGGTGAATATATAATCTTTGAGATGTAATGTAATTCATTTATAAGTAAGTCCAAAAGCAAATATTAGGTAGTATTTATGACCATTAACTTAGGAGCTACATGTATTGATCCTAGTGTTTTAAATACTCTGAACATTTAAAATCCAGTGGCTGGTCTTACAGTGATCTTAATACTTAGAAATCAATGGCGGACACAAGTTGTGACAGGGGTGTGTGATGGTGGCTTGTGGAGACATGATCGATGGGCATGATGTTACCCGACCAATGTAAAAGAACTGTATTTTGTTAGTTATTTCATTCTGTTTAGTGTTATATCTTCAATAATTTTAGTGATCTGGAACATGTTAAGTATTGCCCTTAAAAAAAAAACCAACAACAAAACTTAGATGGTGTTGTTATGGTGATCATCTAGTGAGAAACTAAATCAAGTCCATTCTGTTAAGAGGACTTTGCTCTGATTGCAGCTGTTTTAAAAACACTGAATAGTCACCAGTTAATGTCAAGTCATACAGCTGCATTTAGGATTGGTGGTTGTGCGTTTTGTCCCTCTCTGTGTCAGTGTGTGCATGTTTAGCAGTGCCTCCTTGTGTCCTTGTGTTGGCAGATCGCTTTAAATGTCTCTGGAAAAGGAGACAGCCTGGCTCCCTGGGACGGCATCTTCGATTTACCAGAACAGACACTCATTCATAACCGTAGTCAACAGCTCATTGGTGAGTAAATGCATGTGCCTCTAATTGTTCACACAATGCAGATTTTTGGGACTGTTTCTACTTGCTGTTTGTGCAGACCTAGGATGAGCAACCTTGTCATTATGTAATCACACAGCCTGGCGGTAGCTACAGAAGATTGTCAGGTTTCAGAGGAACAAATGTCCTTTTATATTCTGCCCCTGACAAGTTGACAACAAGAGCAGCTCAAAATAGAAAGTCTCTAATCGGAAAGATGCCCAGAAAAACTAGGCATCTAGAAAAAGTGCTCTTTCATGCATATTTTAATAGTCGTGTAAAGTCTCACTCAGCTTTTTCACTGTACAGTTCTCTGCTTTTCAAATGTTAGATGTTGTTGGCCACATTTGGACAAGACGCTCAGAGAAAAACACAACTAACACCCTCCTTGGTCCCTGTGTTTAGATCAGCTGGGTGTATCAGAGGAGGAGAGGAGCGACATGGTGTCTGATGTTGAGTCAGTCATCACTTTCTACTGTAAGTCCCGCAACATCACCTTCACCCCAGAGCTGAGCTGGCCACATCTGCTCCAACCTTTACTGGGGCTTCATCTCCCCCGCAGCGACCTTTACAACTGTTTCTACGCTGTCATGAACAAATACATCCCCAGGTGAATCATCTGAGCCTCGCTGTCCTTTTCACCGCACTGCACACAGAGAAATGAACTTTAATAACTGGGACGTCTGAAAAATGTGTTTGTTTCAGGGACTGTGTGCCAAGCGGCCGACCCTTCCACCTGTACAGACTACTGCTGCAGTACCATGAGCCAGAGCTCTGCTCCTTCTTGGACACCAAAAAGATCACACCAGACTCTTATGCCATCAATTGGGTCAGTTTATTTCTCTTCACATTCACGTTTCATGTTGTTTCCCAGTGATTCAGATGGTTAGTATACCATGTCTGAACTGTGTGTCTGTGTTCATCTCTCCTCCATAGCTGGGCAGTTTGTTTTCCAGTCACTGCCTACCTGATGTCACCCAGGCCTTGTGGGACTCCTACCTCCAGCAGGCCGACCCCTTCCTCATCTTCTTCCTCATGCTCATCATGCTCGTCAACGCCAAGTAGGTAGCTGCTGTTGGAAGCTAAACAGAAACACAGTCATACTAAGGAAAGTGTATGTTTGATTTGTCTGTGTTTGATTCCTTCTCAGAGAGTCCATCCTTGCACAAGAAGGAGACAGCAAAGAAGAAATCATCAGTAAGTTTAGTTTCTTCTCTTTTTTCTCAGTATCCTGCTAAACAGTGCAAATGAACAAGGATTTTTGTGTCACAGAAATGCTGGAAGCGTTTCCTTCTCTCCTGGAAGCCGAAGACGTCGAAGATTTGTTTTCTCTGGCTCAGTATTACCAGACCAAGACCCCTGTGTCCCTCAGAAAGGTAAGGTGCTCTGTGAAAATACAGAAGCTTGTTTTTGACACACACAGAGTAGCGTTAGAGAGCTGAAGCTCTAACAAAGAAGTGTGAGAACCAACACAACAGAAGTCATTGTTTCAAATCAGTTGTTGCATCTTTGCGTTCTCTGCCCTGCTAGATGAACCAGAATCTGTTTGGTAGCAGCCTGGTGGCTCTGAAAGAGGAGGACATTGACCTGAGTCAGGCCCTGTGTCTGCCTGTGTCTGTCCCTGAAATCCTGCAGGCCAACCAGCTGCAGCAGGTCAGAAACACTCAGGTTACATTTCACTCATTTAAACCGATGAGGAGGAAATGATTCACATTTTGTGTGTCGGCCACGTGAGACGCAAAAAGGAGAGGAAAATATGTAATGTGATAATGATGAATTTTAAAGGACGGGGTTCGGTTCTTTGTGGTGGACTGTCGGCCTGCGGAGCAGTACAACGCTGGGCACCTGTCCACAGCGTTTCACCTGGACTCTGACCTGGTGAGAAATTGCCAGTATGGATTCCATATGACCATATATCTTTACTACATGTAAGCTAATTTGTTTCCTTCTTCCAACAGATGCTCCAGAACCCATCTGAGTTTGCCCTCTCTGTGAAATCCCTGTTGGAGGCTCAGAAGCAGTCTTTAGAGTCAGGCTCCATCGCCAGCGGAGAGCACTTGTGTTTCATGGGCAGTGGGAGGGAGGAGGAGGACATGTACATGAACATGGTGTTGGCCCACTTCCTGCAGGTCAGGGACAAATGAGAGGGATGGATGAGTGACTGCTTCCTGTGTGGAAAACATAAACTGTTGCTAAATGTAATAGATGTATGTGTTTTTTATGACATCTTTACTTTCTCTTGCAGAAAAACAAAGAATATGTCAGCATTGCAAAAGGAGGTTTCATGGGTAAGTACATGCTGGTGAAGGATGTATATACATATACACTGTATATACATGTTGTATATGGGTAAGAATTTAAACTCAGAGACTCCTGTGTGATTGCAGCGCTGCAGCAGCATCTGGTAGACATGAACGTGGAAGGCCTCGACTCTTCATACGTCCACTGGATCGTCAGCACATCGGGATCTCACAGCAGCCTCAGCTCTGCTGATGTAAGTGACCAGACAGTGACAACAGAGTTGAGAGATTTCACTGCATGTGAATTAATGTGATACAGGATGAGTAACAGGGCAAGAGGGGAAGGTTCATTTCTTTTAGAAATGTGTAAGTAATGGGGAAATAGTGTATACACTGATAATGTTGAGGAGTTGTATGTGAGAGTTTTACCTCTGGATCTTCTTTCTGGATTGTAGTGTCTCTCTCATTGTTGCTTCATTTAAACAGGATGGAGTGGGGTTGGGCCTGTGTTGGGTGGGTGGTGGTTGTTCTGTTTAGCGAAAGGATGCATCTCATTTCCAGTGTCTAATACTGATGTTGTATTTCAAGATGAAAACTACATGTCGAATGAAAACACAGGATGTGTCACTGGCACTGTATACTTCACGCTGAAAGTTTTAAAATCTTTCTGTACATCCTCATGTGGATCGTTCTCTTTTTCTGACACAGGGAGAGTCTCTGAGCAGCCCTGGAGACAGCAAAGGCGTCAAGTCCTTGGTGAACAAAATGACGTTTGCTCTCAAGTCCAAGTCAGTAAATGTAAAGGAGAAGATGATCAGCTTCATTGAGAATACATCCACCCCTGTGGACAGGTGAGGACCCTCTTCCCCCTCAATAGGAAAACAAGAACATGGTAATGAATATGAAACCAACGCTACACCGCACATCTCCCACTTACTCTTTTACTTCTTGTTTATTCTCAACATTAAGCTTTGCCATGATTTTCATTTGCTGGGCAAAATTTGCTATTCAGGACATTTTCAAATGTGTGATCGCTATCACTAATAATAATAATCAATATATCAAAAGAACACATAATACATTCATCTTTTGTATTCATTAGATTATTTGGGGTTGATTCATGTTTATACTTGATGTGGTCAACAAAAAATGTTGCTAAAGAGTTTTAGCTGCCTTCACAGTCCGCACAGTGGACTGTACATGAGTCGACCTTCAGCTCTGCAGTTCTGCTGTATTCTAACATCAGTTCACCATACCTTGTGCCTTATTCCATGCTAGAATATCTTTCAATCTGCCTTGGCCAGAGAAGGTGATTCCAGATCGGTAAGAGCTCCCTGACATTGAGCTGTTTGTCACCAGCATGCCGACTGGCTGCAGACCCACTCCAGCCCCTGGGGTTGTAGGACACGTAGCACTGTGCCACATTAATGCATGCTTTGGTACCAGCATCTCTGCCAGCACTGCTCACTCATATAATGACAGCAGACATTCCTATACAGTGTGGGAAGGCTGTGTACAAGACGTCTCCTCTGATCTGTCTTCATGCTTTCACTAACATTTAGCACTGCTGTGAGGTTGTCACTGTTTAAGCTGCTGTGGCCTCTCAGGAGGCATCGACTCATCCCGACACATGCAACTCGCTGTCTCTCTCTGAGCTGAGTAATTTCAGCATTTTAAGGAGAACCTCATCCTCACTGCAGTTTGCTTGGAAACGCACTCACCAGTCTGTCTGTCCATTTCATTGCTCTTATAGTTGATAGCCAGGGCTATGCAGACAAATTAAAATCCACTTTATTGATAAAATATCATTAAATAGCCCTGGTCATCATTCAGTAACTAATCTTTAACCCCTAGAGGAAATCTTTATTATTTAACCTCTTTCTTTGTATTTAGCAGTGTAACCTATCCAGTAGTGGGCTAACAATGTTTACAGCAGCCTGGAGATCTTCATGCCATTGCTATTTGTGTGCAACCCCGCTGTTACGTCTATATAATGTCACTTTTCAATCACAGGCATCTTTTCCATAGCACTGAGAAGTTGCCCTGTTGTCCTTTCTCCGTGTTTAGGCATGTGAGCAGCAGCGACCGTGTTGGCAAACCTTACCGAGGTGTTAAGCCTGTGTTCAGTATCGGTGATGAAGAGGAGTACGACACAGGTGAGGTCTCATTGAATGTAGCCAGCAGTTAAAATCAAAAGGGGCTCTCGGAGTGTTTAAAAACTGTCGGAGCTTTGATATTGAAAAACAGAAGATAAACATTCAGCTCTTCTCTGTGCAGATGAGATCGACAGCTCATCCATGTCTGATGATGACAGGAAGGAGATTGTCAACATTCAGACCTGGATAAACAAACCAGATGTAAAGCATCACATTCCATGCAATGAGGTGAAAGAAACTGGTCACATGTTCCCGAGGTGAGTGGAGGGACGCCTGCTTCAGTGGCTTTGGTAATGTGTGTGAAAAATCTTCCTCAGACGCCCATCCTCCTCCACGGCCATCATGGGCGTTGGGGAATGGATTGGGCAAGCAATGGGGGGAAGTTGCATTGAAACATGACTAATTCCCACTTCAAATTGAGTGAACACTCTGTTCTTCTGTGTTTCCAGCCACTTGCTGATCACAGCAACTCACATGTACTGCCTGAGGGAAATCGCCTCAAGAAAAGGCTTTGCCTACATCCAGTCCAGACAAGCACTGAACTCTGTGGTGAAGATCACATCCAAAAAGAAGCACCCTGAACTCATCACCTTCAAGTTTGGCACCAACAACTCAGCAGGAGTGGAGATATCAGCAGTGGAGAGGTGCTTGTTTTACAAACACAGATTTCAAATGTGCTGTCATTGCTGAGAAATAAGCCTGCCTGGATGTGATTAAATACAGTTTATTGCTGCCACTCATTACTTGAAAGGCCCAGTTACCTAATAGACTTTCTGAGGTTTCTTGTGTTTCTTTTGACAAGTCAATTTTAGGTATTACATAAAAGTTACATTACATATAATAGTAGAAATAGTAGCACCCCAAAATCAGCTGATATTGCAGAATGTTATGGGCGAGGGAATGCTGTTTTAATCCTCTTATCAACCTTGAAGATAAGCAAATTGTCAAAATATTTTCTCAAAGTTTTGTTTAAAACATTTTTTGGAGACTATTAAAGTGTCACTGGCTTAATTGGTCCTACATTCATTATCTTGGGATATTAAAAATAACCTTGATGAATCTCTAGGATGTGACAAGTGTAATTTTCACTGATGTCCTCTGTCCTTCCCCTCTATTAGATATTTGATACCAAATGCAGGCGATGCCACCAAGGTCATCAAGCAGCAGATCATGAAAGTCCTGGATGCCCTGGAGAGCTCGTAAAGAAAGGTGACGGCGTCACGATGGAGGAGGGAGGGGGTCACACCAGCCAGCTGTGACACAAACTAAGTCTCTGTCTGCCAAGAGTGAAACCTTCTCCCACTGTCCCCCGGCTGTCCTCTCTCCTGGACAGATCCAGTGCAGTGTTGACTGTAAAGCCCTGTGTGTCTGTGTTTGGGACATGGGGGGCACACCACTGACTGGGACAGGCTGTGTGTGTGTTGAAATACTTAGGTGCTCTGCAGTCATCAAACCATTATCTTACACTAATTTAAAAGTATTGGTTATAGTGTATGTTTTACGTTACTCTTGACAAAAACGCGGGATCTCATTACAGTGCATTTCCACTTTGGCGATTTCCCTCTGGCCTTAACGTAGCGTACTGACCGACCAGTGGCAAACCTGTTCAATCGTCACATGACCGACCCTTTTCTTTTGATTTGAACATCTCGTTTCTGACCCCTCAGTTTTGTGGTAAAATGGTAAATACAGATTAGCTCAGTTATGTATCTTGATTTCACTTTTTCAAATGTTTTCAGTAGATTTAATGATCATTGTTCTGGTCAGGACGTGAACATGAGTCAGCAAACTCAGCTTAAAGATGCACATCCCAAAACAAAAACAAGCAGTGCTGGCACATGAGGCAGGTTTCCTACCGCAACAACTGTTTTTGATAACTTTTCTTTTCCAACAGACAGCCTTAAATAGAAATTATTTGAGGGTGTTTATAAATATGTGATGTATATATCGTGTATACTGCTCTATATCAGCACAGACCTTTGCAATGTCGTTTTGAAAGCATATCCTGATAGTTAGAATATGCAGTGAAACTTAAAACTGGCTTCTAAACCAGCTCACACGGTTTGAAGTTCCCCTTCTTTCTAGAGTTAAGAAGTGAGCCTTTTACAGAGTTTCTGGGAGATAATTTATTCTCTGCTTTTACATATAATAATGAATTAACCTCATCTCATAGCAGTCGGATGTAGCTCTCCGAAAAGCATCATTCACAGCCCCTGTGGACTCCATCGGTATTACAGCAGCAGGTTCAGTGATTGTAGTTATAAAGAGCCTGAGCACCTTAGTATTTTTCCATCCCATTCAGATTCAGTATGTGGTTGATTTTCCCACTTCAATGCCTGTGTGAGGTTGTTTTTCTGAGAATGCAGAAGGCTGTTACTGTAACTGAAGCACCACTGTCACTGCAGCTGGGCCTGTGCTCTGCGCGGGAATGCACAGCTTTGACAGGAGCTAAGATCGGTCCGTCTTATCTGTCGCATCATGTCATAACTGAGCAACTTTAGTTTGCCTGCCACTGTTGCCTTTGGCCTCACGGCTGTGACGTGCAATCCTGGCACCGGCAGTGGCAGCATATCGCAGTGTATTGATACATCTCATCTAATCTCTAAACCTATTTGGGACTTTTCCTGGCTTTGTTCTGGCTTAAATATTTGTTTGCATTGAGGTCTAGTTGTGTAGGCAGCCTGGGTTAAAAGTGTCAAAGCCTCCAAAGCGATGAAGCCCCTTCCTGACAGCTCCAACTGAAGCCTCAGTCCAGAGAGGGTTTGTCTCTTAAAAACGACAGGAGAAGTCATCTTGAGTGAAACACATGGCACATTTAAATATGGGCAACCAGAAGCAAAACTTGAATCAAGACTCTTAAATCTGGTCTTTCTTCACTCCAGTCCTTCATAGCATTCCTGTGTAACCCATGCATTGTGTTGTAATTTGTAATTTTGTGATACTTCTCAGTATTCTGTTGACTTGAACATCCTTGACTGGGGAGTCCTTACATTACTCTGTAACATCACTGGCAAAGGATGTCAACCACTAGTCGAAACGCAACATGTCTCAAGTGTAATTTGCACCTTACTGTACTGCTATTATTTTCTAAGCGTTTCTGTTTTTAATAAATGGAGATTATTCGACTGCACCCATGAAGTTAGAGTGATTTCTACGCTTTAATTTGACAGGTATGTGGCTTGAATGTCCAAAGTGGTGATTAAAAAATCCTCCACAGTGTCATGCAGCAAATGATTCATTGCAATGTTTAACATCCCCATTAATTGTTTGCTGTAAATTGGACAGTGTGGAGGATTTTTAGTATAATATAACTGAGTAGACTAGTTGAGACACGCATTCAAAATGTCAAGTCAGACGTGATTGAAGCTGATATAAACACAGAGTATAAACTACATTCAGTTCTTTGCTGCTGGTTCGTCTCCGATTCACGCATTGCAGCTTGATTGGTAGTTAAACTCCCACCCCTGCTGACGTCACGGCGTCTCTAAACTTCACATTAAAAGACTTTAACTTGATAAACTCGAGCGTTTGTAAAGGAGCCACTTTAAATAATAGTATTAATCAAACTATCTCTACAGAAATGTATCAGTATGCTTGTGTTTCGTTATGCTTTCCTCTGTCGGACCCCAGTGAAGTCGCAAACCCGCTATAGATTTAGTGCCGACTCTTATTTTGAAATCCAAACAGCCACCCGGAAATATATGACCTGTCTGCTCTGGGCTGAAAGTAAGCAGTGACTGCTCTGCTCCAATGTCCACCTTAACTAAAGCCATGTCCAGTAAGTATGAAGCCGTCCACTGTGTGCTATCTTATGTATGTTACTCAATATGCGTTTGGCTGCCAGGGGATTCCGTAGTGCGCAGCCTCCGCCTTCAGGTGTAGCAGGGCTGTGAAGTGGCAGCAGAAACACACTGACTCCTCTGTGTTGTCAGAGTTCCGTCTGGCTGTGGTCCAGCTGCAGGTGACCAGCGTCAAGGCGGACAACCTGAGCAGAGCCCGGAGGCTGGTGAAGGAGGCCGCGGGACAAGGCAGCAAAGTGGTGCTGCTGCCGGTGAGGAGGAGGAGGAGGAGGTCACTGGGGGGTTGGAGGCTCCAGGGGGCTGGTGGTGGTTGTTCAAGTACTTCAAAGTTCTCCTTTGCCCGCGTGCATCTGTGAAGTGTTACTGATAGCTGTGTACAGAGGGCGGACTTGAAATTGTGAGAACTGATTCAAAGTTTTATTGATTTTCGAATCGGCCCAACTCAAAGTTGTGATCCCTCACCAGCTTCCCACAACACACCTGGACAGGTGGAGGTAGAGACCAATTGTCCACGGTGGTGTTTTGCCCTGGTGCCACCCACACACTCCAGACTGCTTTGCTGTACCTTCAGATAGTTTGTCACCACACCCAGGCTTCTACCTGTCAGACTGATGGTCTCTCTCCTGTGACTCAGGAGTGCTTCAACTCTCCCTATGGAACCAGCTTCTTCTCTGCGTACGCCGAGAGGATCCCAGGAGAGTCCACCCAGGTGCTGTCAGAGGCCGCCAAGGAGAGCAAGGTGTATCTGGTGGGAGGTAGGGAGATGGCTGTGCCTGCACTGACTTACATAGTGGGATGGTCTGTACTATAGTAGAAGTATTTTTGCTGTTGGATGTTTGCTTCTAATGATAATAATGCTGGAGCCTGGAAGTCTCTGTACATATTCACAACACAGTGTGACCGTGAGTTTAAAATGCTCCAGCCCAAAGTAACATCTGTCATCAGTTTGAGTGTATATTGTAAAATATGCAGCAGAAAAGCTTAAAACAATTTTTCCTAATTCAGTGGTTTTCTGGGGGAACACTGAATAATCACCTAAACATGTTCAGTCTTTGCCGTGTGATCAGTTTGATTATAGATTATCTAATTTCTTTAGATTTAGAGAGGGACTGTTGCTTTCTCCCTTTAGAATATGAACTTAACAACGCTGGTGTGAGCGGCACAGACTTACAGTTTAACACCATCCACAGACTTAATACACAAACTCACTGTGTTTTCTGTCTGTCTGCCTTTTACACCAGTATCATTCATCTTCCCACTGTCTCTTTCCTCAAGTTAGAAATTTAGTAGCAGTGGGTTAGTAACTGCATGTTAAATCATTTACACCACAGTGTGCAATATTTGACTAAATGTATCCACAGAACAGCACAGCAGTTAAAGGCAAGGCAAGGCAAGGCAAGGCAATTTTATGTGTATAGCCCATTTTTACAAGCAGTTCGTCTCAAAGGGCTTTACACAGCATCATGACAACATCCTCTGCCCTTAGACCCTCACATCGACTGAGGAAAAACTCCCAAGAAAACCCTTCAACAGGGAAAAAATTGGAGAAACCTCAGGGTGAGCAACAGAGGAGGGATCCCTCACCCAGGACGGGCAGACGTGCAATAGATGTTGTATACAGACAAGAGGACAGTTTACAACACAGAGTATGGGAAGCATTGAAATGGAATCAGTCAGTTAACAAAAAAAACAAAAAATGAAGGACGCAGGGAGAGAAGGCCAGCGTAATGGGAGTACTGCATGGTAGACTGGGTCACAAGCAGGGAGGGCAGGCTGGTTCAACAGCAGGAGAAAGGAGGTGATGCAGGAGGCGGTTGGTGCAGAGGGATGGAGCTCTGGAGAGATCTGTGGAAACACACAGAGAGTGCGAGACACCAAGGCCAAACTACAAAGTGCAACAAATAATGACAGTTCA